>VZTU01008450.1:0-15711 GCA_013400835.1 Zapornia atra | reverse complement strand
GTGTGATGGACTGACCCCAATCCCCACCCCTGTCCCACTGTGCTGCTGAGGGGTATGGAGAGAAATGGGGGGTGAAGTTGAGCCCAGGAAGAAGAGAGGGGTGGGGTGAGGGTTTAAGATTTGGTTTTATTTCTCATCATCCTTCTCTGTTTTGATTGGGCAATACATTAGATGCATTTTACTTCTAGTTGAGCCAGTTCTGCCCGTGACAGTCACTGCTGAGTGATCTCTCCTGCCCTTATCTGGACCCAGGAGCCTTTTGTTTGATCTCCTCTCCCCTGCCCAGCTGAGGAGGTCAGCGATCGAGCGGCTTTGGGGGGGCACCTGTCCTCCAGCCTGGGTCAACCCATCACAAGAACAACAGGCTCAGAAGAAAGACCCTCCACGCAGTGACTCGTGGTCTATTTTTGAGGGATTTCAGCAGGTGTCTGACTCTTTGAAAGGAGCTGTGGGATCTCCATCTCTCTCTCAGTGCAGGAAGATGATGGATTTTGCCACTTTCTGCCCAGCTTGGACCCGTGCCCCCAGTTACGTGTGCTGCCTCTTCACCATCTGCTCTTCGACAGAGGAGCCCGGGTAGCACCTGTGGGATGGTTCCTTCCTCCAAATAGCTTCAGTTAATAATAGCTGCCCCTGAACTGCTTCTGGCAGGATGATGGGAATACTCTCTCCTCCTCTTTTCTCCCTGCCAAGCTCCCTCTGGTTTGAGTAATACCTGAGCCAGGCAGGAGGTCTCCAGCATCCCGTGCTTGGCTGTGTGCCTCGGGCACTGTGTGCTCTGCTTCTCCCATCACCTGTGTTTTGGAGCTGAGTAAAGCTTCAGACATGCTGAAAATGAAAATGGGTGTTTGCACAAAGGGAAAGGATTAGAAAACAGGAAAACATCATTATAAAACAAAAGGAAAGAGGAGGGAAGTTTAAGCTTAAACTCTACCTGACATGAGCACATAGCTTTCCATAATATTTGTGGTTAGTTTTGGTGTACCTCGCCCCAGAGAAACCTGCCCCCCATAGCAGGTACCATATTTTTTGAAATGATAATCCAATATTTTCAGTCATTTGAGGGTGGGTACCCGTGGCTAACCAGCCCCAGGGGTAGCCCATGGGGGATCCCATCATAGGGGTGAAATGTTCACTAGGTGGTGAATTACTGTGTTGACTACTGTAGAGCCACTCAGAGCAGTCTGAGTGTGGGAAATACTCTCATTGCTCTCATCACATCCTCCTTCCTCCTGCCTTCAGCAGCTCTCCCATCTTATGTCTTGCTTCAGGTGCAATGCTGAGGACTCTTGTGGCCATGAAGAGATTGTGTGGCAATTCCCAGTCCTTGGGAGTCCTTTTTTTATTTTATGTTTTGTCTTTTTCTCCCTCCAGTCTCCTGTAAACATTTTCTTCTGCTGCTCTCTTTTAATTAGAGTATTGCTTTTAATCAAACTGGCTTTCCTCCCCTGCTGCATTTTCTGAATGGATGTGAAACTCTGTTGGTCTTGTATTTTGAAAGAAGTGTGAAATTTCTGGTATGCTTATTGTACCAAATATCCCAGCATCCAGCCTTCATTAGAGATTTTTGTTTTCTGGATGTGGCAGCCTGGGGCATTGGAGGTGCCCAGGTGGTGTGATGTCTCACCCAGTCCCACTGCTGCAAACTGGACCTATCACAAACATCACTCTGGCCCTTTGCAATTTGTTTGCCTTTCTATCCCTCCACCTAATCTCTGGAAGTGGGAAAATGGGAAGAATTGGGTGTAATAACACCCCAGCAAAAGGAAAGGGCATGTACTGGGCTGCTGGGTGGAGGAGGAAAGGCTGCTGGGTGGCTGCTCTTCGTACCATGTATTCTTGCCTGCCAGAACATCCACGTGGGTGAGGATCAGGCCAACAGATGGTTGTGTTGAGTGAGGGCAGACACCAAAACATCTGCAGTTCTCTCCCATCTCCCTTTGATGCTTGTTGTGCATATCTTCTTTTTGAAATAACAACGGCCATACTTGACAGTGCTGGAAGTTGCCTGGTGTTTTAATTAAAGAACTCAGGTTCTGAGGGGTTCATAACTCACTGTGTTAATTTGGAGGAGGCTGAAACTTGGCAGATGCTGAGCCAATTTCAGGATTCCGGTCTGCAGGCTCTACATCTAACAGCGGTGGCAGGAGGTGGTATTTCCCAGCAGTAAGATACAGTGCTCTGGTTCCTTCAATTAGTGAAGTTTGGAAACTTCACTGCTGGTGACAGCAAAGCATCTTCCAAGTGGCTGCTTTGTCTTGCCAGGGCCCAGAGATTTCCTGTTTGCTTTAAGAGTCTCAGCCACCAACCCGTGTGATTAGTAAATCAATTGGCTCAAATTTGTACTCAGCAAAGCTTGAAAAGCAAAATAAAGATTAACAGACCAAATTTATTTGGTCTAGGTAAGATATGTCATCTGAGATTGCTTTCTCAATGTTTTGGCTAAATCAGGAGACGTATGGTCCCTTCAAAATTAAGATACCATTTCTGAAGGGAACCACCTTGTTGCGTTTGACTGGTAAAATGCAGCAGCCTGGGAAGCCCATCAGGAGGAGTGAAACCAAGGTCATCCATGGCCCTTCTGTTCCAGGCTAGAAATGTTCTGGTAAGGGCATTCAGTGGCAGGGGAGGGCTGAGACTAGGGGTCCTGCTTGAGTGACCTAGCTCCTTTCAGGTGTCTTCAGTCCGTACTGAGGGTGGAGGTGAGACATCCCTTGGTATATGGGTTTTCATTTTTGACTCATCTATGACTCAAAACCGCTTTATTTTAAGGAATTACTGCCCAGCATGCAGACATACCCTGCCTATGCTTTGCTTTCAGATGGTCCTACCATGACTTCTTCAATAGGTATTGTGTGCTTATGAAAAAGAGAGACCTCTCTAAGAAGGACAAGAAGCAAATCTGCCAAAGCCTGTTGGAAGACCTCATTAAGGTGAGCTGAACCCCGTGGCTTTCATATGATCTGAATTGTTTCCTTGCTCCTACTTCACCTGTTGCTTGAGCAGGTGCTCAGTCTGGCCCTTTTTCCAAAAGAGACATCTGAAATGGCAAGGAGGTGGGTAGAGCAAGTGTGACATTGGATCTCTTGATTGCACTCAAGCTCAACATGCCATTTCAGTGCTGGTCAAGTACAGAGTTTGCTGTTGATGAACAACTGGCCGTCTCCAGAAAAGTCATCCCTCCAACCCCTCCTGTATTTTGGCTAGCTGTACCTGGAGCACATATTGGAGGCCCAACATCATGAACCTTAGTCAAACTCTGTCCTGTCATGCCACCACTAAATATCTCTGCACAAACAAGTAAGAGAAAAATGCAGTAATTGCACTACCTTGATGTGCAGGAGACTTTTAGTGACCACTGATATGTAGAAGAAACATCCTATGAGTCGGGACTTTCCCCCCCTTATGGGTCTAAGCAAGGAAGAAGTCCTTGCCACATCCCTTTACCAAAACCTTACTGCTCACATGCTTAATTTTTAAATCAGAAACGTGCACACAAAGGTTTATTCCTGTTGTCTAGCTGATGAGGATCCCAGAGGGTGCACCGCACCTTAGCCAGGTTTTAAGTCTTGATCCTTGTTTTCTTTGTGGGATTTTGAGGAATTGACTCAGCAGGGTTTCTCTCTGCAAAAGCCATCCTCTTCATGCTCCAAGTGTTTGTCTTGGCTGCAGAGTCACTGGTGGTGCCTGTCTGACTTTGCAGATGGAAGCGTTAATCTTTTTGAGAAAGAAATCTTTTCCTGAAGTCCTGTTGTGTTGCACTGCTCTGCTTAACTTTAAAACCAAACCAAACAAAANCCCCAAAAAAAAAAACCAAAACAAAACAACCCACCAAAAAAAAATTCAACATTTGTATAATATCTGGGAATTAAGATTGAATCCTAGTGCTCCATTCCTCAGTGGCTGTGTAGAACCTCAAGTAGTTTGGACTCTAAGGGTCCAAAGTAAGAAGGTATGTGAGTTGAGCTGAAAAATTTGATTCAGAATGTTTGTTGTTGTTTTTAAACCTGTGTTTACTGAGCAACATAGACTGAAAAATACAAACTGCTTGCCCTAATTAAATGTAATTTCCTTTGTGCTTTCGAAAAGGACCCAGACAAGTTCCAGTTTGGACGTACCAAGATCTTTTTCCGTGCAGGCCAGGTGGCTTATCTGGAGAAACTGAGGGCAGACAAATTCAGAGCTGCCACAATCATGATTCAGAAGACAGTTCGGGGCTGGCTGCAGAGGGTCAAGTACAACAGGCTGAGACAAGCTGCACTGGTCATCCAGCGCTACACTCGTGGGCACCTGGCACGGAGGTGGGTCCTAGGAAGCCCTCTGAGGAAGGGCTAGATGGGAGGTCAAGTGGAAACCCACTTTTGGGCACTTCTATTTTCAGTCTGTAGGGTCTTGTAGACCTTAAGCCTGTGGGGTTTCATAGGAGAAACATTGAAAGTGCTCTGCCTGGGGTGTTGCCTTCCAGCCCTGTGTAAACAAGACCCATGTTGTGGTACCACTATGGTGAAAGGTCCTGTGCTAAAGTCAGGACCTACACCTAGCCCTTCTCCCCAGCTGCATTAGGGGCAAGAGATCAAAATTCTTTGTCTCAAACTGGTTTTGTGCCTATATTGATTTAATTTCTAGGTTCTGGGCCAGGGCTGTAGCATAGGCAGCCAGGCTGTGATCAGATGGCTCCGCTGCAGGGAACAGGTCTGTGCCCTCTTGGTGCTCTCAGAGCTGATTTACTGCATCCTTTGTGATGAGGAAAATCACTCCAAATCACTGGCAACGGGACTATTTACAGCACAGAATAACAGAGCTCAGTGTTTAACTCTCTGTGCCCAGGAACCTCTGGCTTCCTCGGTGTCGGTGGCTTGCTGGGACTTCTGTAGGTAACACCACACTGAAGAGTAGGCTGCTGCTGGCAAACGTGGGGTGGGTGTGAGGGCACAGTAAAGCAGTGTCAGAGCGTCCCAAAACACCGGTGACTGGGCACCTGACACCCATTATTCATGTCAAACGCCGCCGTTCTACATCTAGCTGGCTTCAGGCACTTCACAGATAGGAGCAAGGACTAGATTTGGGTCCTTTCAGCTTTGTTTCCCCTTTTTTTGTTTTCTGGTGTGGTGTGTTAGCTATGTTGCTTGGTTTTGAGCAGCAGTGTTCTCACTGACTCTGAGTTAGCAGTGGCCCACCGCAAATGCTGCTTTCTACTCTGCAATCCAAGTAACTCTGCTTACACTTGGGCATCCTGAGATGCTGCCTGGCTGCTACAAGGCTCCTGCATAGTCCTGACTGCTGGATGAGTGTTGATTTCTATCAATTATATAAGCAACCAATTTCTATCAATTATATAAGCAAAGGAACTTCCATGTTGCTTCCAAGGATTTCCTCTCAATTGTACTATATTTATTTTGGAAGAACATCTGAGGTGCTAGCTGAGTCTGTGGTATTATTTGCTCTTATTAAATGTCTTGACCTCTTGGAAAATCCAGGGATTAGGAGGTCTCAAATGAGCAGAGCTGGGAAGTTTGGTGATTTTATTTAAAACGTGAGCCAGACTTTTCTTGTCCTCAGAGCTCCACGTACTTTTCTAGACCTGTGGCTGCAGGTCCCTCTTAGCAGTCTTGCAGCTCACTTGAAGTCAAGGCAAAGAAGACCTAAGCAGTAAGAGAAAGGTTAAGAAAAAGGGGGAGTCAGTGATGGACTTCAGTTTTCCTGGTGGGCTCTCCATGCACTCTTACAGTCTTGGAGTCTGTGTTTGCCTTTGCGTCAGCCAACCATACCTCTAGGCAGGGGAGGAGAAATCCTTGGGGATGTGGGAGTGAGAGGATACAAGCTTAGGAAAAGAGAGACTGGAAGCAGATGTGCAGAAACTATCTGAAACTGGACACCCAAGGGCTGGAGAAGGACTCTTGCTGCCTGGTGTTCAGTCTTAGTAGCATTTCCACATGTTTTTTTTTTCTGATGCAGCGTTTCTTCAGCGTGGTTTTTCAGTTCACCTGTTTGTGCTGGTTTCACAGGGTCAAATGCTCTGTGAATAACTGCTTCCTCTTTTTGGAAACAGAGCATCCCTCATTCTTATTAGCAGGTTCTGGTTCAGTGGGTCATAAATGAGAAGCTGTTGGCTTTGATGCAGAGAATGTATAAGCCAGTTCGATATGGCTTATAGTTTTAGTTTANCCAGTTCCATATGGCTTATATTTTTAGTTTCAGGAGGCTTTTTTTTTTTTTCAAAATCATAGAAAAAAATAAAGTGGATCAAATATCTACAGCAATTCTTCATGCTGAAAGCAATAAATGAATCGTAAATTCAGCAAAACAAGCTAATTATCAAATTAAATGGAGGTTTTATGGGCATTTATTAACCTGTGTAGCAGCAAATTGAACATTAATTCAGTAGGAGAACGGGAGCAACATGTCAGGGGTTGACCACATCCCTCATTATTTACTCTCAGTGGATTGCCTGGGGCTCTGCTCCCGAACGTTGCCAAACCAGTGCACACCAGTTTAAATGTCAAATCAATTTGCAGCCATTTTCACTGAGCTGGGAGATACCCTGTGCGACCATTGCTTTTTATAGTGAGGGAAACGATGGGGCCGACCTGGGCCTTGATTGGCTGGAGTACCTCAGGTAGAGAGTTCAAACCGAGGGAAAAAGCTGGGAAGTATTTGTTTTTTGAAGCTGTTCAGGGATAATGAGGTGTGCTGATTCCTGGTTGCGGTGCTCCAGGGTGCTGAGGACGCTGTCTGATTGCATGTGTGTCCCCATTATTCTGCAGGAGCCATGCCATCAGCTGCCCTTCTCTCAGCCTTGCTGCTGGGATGGTCTTTCTTGAATACCATCAAGCTCCTTTTGGTCAAAAGGTTCTTCTCTCTCTGTCGGGTTCAAAACATCCTGTGGCCAAAAACCACGTTAGAAGGGGAGTTCAACTTTACCTCTAACCTTTTTCCCTGTGCTTTGCAGGCTTGCTGAGCACCTGAGGAGGACGAGAGCTGCCATCATCTTCCAGAAGCAGTACCGGATGCTGCGGATCTTCCGAGCTTTCCAGAGGGTCCGCAACGCAACCATCACCATTCAGGCCTTCGCTCGGGGGATGTTTGTCAGGAGGACTTATCACAAGGTACGACCCCATGGAGTGTCTCTGCATTAGAAACAAGTAGGGAAAACCTTTACATCAGGAGGAGTGTGGCCAGCAGGTCACAGGAGGGGATCCTCCCCCTCTGCTCTACCCTGGTCAGACCCCACCTGGAGTGTTGTGGCCCATTATGGGNGAGTGTTGTGGCCAGTTCTGGGCTCCCTAAGATCAAACAGCCAGGGTTCTCCTGGAGAGAGTCCAGAGGAGGCTACGGAGATGATGGAAGGCCTGGAGCATCTCCCCTCGGAGGAAAGGCTGAGTGAGCTGGGGCTGTTCAGCCTGGAGAGAAGAAGAAGCCTGAGAGGGGATCTCATCAATGGGGATCAATATCTGAAGGCTGGGACACAGGGGGACCCAGCCAGCTACTTCTCAGTGTCTGTGGGGACAGGACAAGGGGTGATGGCCTCAAGTTGGAGCACAGGGAGTTCCCCACCAACGTGGGGAAGAACTTCTTCTCAGTGAAGGTGAGGGAGCCCTGGGACAGGCTGCCCAGGGGGGTGTGGAGTCTCCTTCTCTGGAGAGATTCCAGCCCCATCTGGACACCGACCTGTGTGACCTGTCCTAGGGACCCTGCTTTGGCAGGGGGGTTGGACCCTGTGATCTCTGGAGGTCCCTTCCAACCCTTGTGATTCTGTGATTCTATGATTTGCCTCTGCTGGCATAGCACAGGGATGTGTTTATTGTGGCTATTTTGATGCTTTAAGAAGCTGACTGCCTCTGGTGTTTTTGGAGAGCACGCGGTGATGTCGAGTGCTGCCATTTAAAGCTGTGCAAGCAGAAATGACTTTGGCAGCAGCACCTCAGAGGAGCAGCTAAATTACGTTAGTCATTTGGATGCTGGAAGGCACTGTGGAAATCTGGAAATGTCACTTGATCTAAGCCATACTCTGCAAAACCCTCCCTGGTGAACTGAGTTTGTGTCTGAGCTGTGCTGCCGGTGCCTTTTCCAGTATGGTGGCAAGAATGGAAAGGGCTGTCATGGAAGTCATTTAGTCATTTATTGACAGAAATCCCCATTTAATTAGCTGCCTCCATTAGCTTTCTGTGTTAAACCAGAAGCTGGCCGTGAGGGAGTAAAGGCTTGATGACAGTAGGCAGTATGGTGAGCTGTCATCTCTGTAAAGGAAGCCAAGAGTAGCTTTGGGGAATCTTCAGCCCACTCCTCAGATCCAGCCTTACCTTGGTAGTCACCTAAATTTACACCTGATGAGTGGTCATGGGGGCACTTGAAGAAGTCAGAGGGCAGTGAGGATGGGGAAGGGTCGGGAGGGGAATTGTTACAAGGAGAGGCTGAAGTCCCTGGGTTTGTCCAGCCTGGAGAAGAGGCAGCTGAGGGGAGACCTCATAGGGGTCTGTGGCTGCCTGATGAGGGGGAACGAAGGAGCAGGCACCAGTCTCCTCTCTTTGGGGACCAGGGATGGAACCCAAGGGAACACTGTGAAGCTGCACCAGGGGAGTTTTAGGCTGGATGTTAGGAAGAGGTTCTGTACTGAGAGGGGGGTTGGGCACTGGCACAGGCTCCCCAGGGAAGGGGGCACAGCCCCAAGCTGAGCTGAGGGCAAGAAGCATCTGGACGATGCTCTCAGTGCCGTGCGCTGACTGGGCTGGGCCTGTGTGGAGCCAGGAGTTGAACTGTATGGTCCTTATGGGTCCCTTCCAACTCAGGAGATCCTATGTTTCTATAATGAGCCCATCCTGGAGATGACAGATGTTACCTAGCTATCTGGTGACCCACCAGAGAGATCAGGGATGTCCTCTGAAACAGAGCAGCAGGATAGTGGTGATCAGGAATTCATGCTGCCGCTGCCTTTTCAGCATCTGTTTTATAAATTGGAAGCAGAGGAGGCAGCTGGCCCAGTATTAAAACTCTCTGAGATTCCAGGCAACCCAAAATCTTAGCAAGGTGTAGAAGCTGGCTGACAGCCAGACTTCTCAAATCTGAACATCCTTCATCTCTGGAGCACCTGGATGTATGTGTTGGATGTAGGTGCCGGTTCGAGTGCATGCTTGGCAACAGATGCAGGGCTGCAGGTGATGCTCCATGGGGTCAGGGCATGCCCGGTGCCCACCAAGACTGTGCTGTAAGGCTGGAATAGATCCCCAGGGTTGCAGAGTAGGGTTTTTTCTAGCTTACTGAACATCCCTGGCTTTCTCTGTAAGAGTGCCAAGGCTGGAGACATACAGAGCTTAATCAGAGTAACTCCTGCTGCATCCCTGGTTCACGCGGTCCCTTTATTCTGAATTAAAAATTGCAAATGCAAAGAAAGCCTTAGGGTGAAGGAAAAGATTTGTAAGAGAAGCTATTATGGTGCCTTTTCTCATACAACTTATCCCAAACTAATAACAGCAAAGTGTCTGGTAATCTTTAAATTCTCCTGGTATTTCTTTCCTCATAATACCGCAGCAGAGATCAGCATAAGAAGTTACTTAGCATCATTCCGGCTGTATCCCTAATACATCAGTCCTCAGTTGTAGAGGAGCGAATTGAACTGCCACATACTTAAATTCTGGGGAGAAGGATCACAGAATCACAAAGTTGGAAAAGACCTTTAAGGTCATTGAGTCCAACCGTTCCTGTCCTGTGCTAAACCAGATCCCTGAGCACCTCATCTACCCATCTGTTAAACACACCCAGGGGTGGGGACTCAGCCCTCTCCCTGGGCAGCCTGTTCCACATCCCAACAACTCTTTTCAGTGAGGAATATTTTTCCTAACATCTGATCTGAACCTGAAATACAGTGCAAAACTGCCAAAAGTTTCACAGAAACAGATACAGGTTTCTAGAAGTTGACTCATGCAGAAGAACCGGCTGCAGACTGCAGTGAAAGGACTCTGGGGTTTTATTTGAAGGTTATCCATATGATAAGAAATCCCACCTGGATATAATTTATCTGCTATATAAATTACCATAACATGGTAGGGGGTGGGGGTGTGGAATCAAAATCTCTGCTCTGTTGCGCGTTATACCTGGTGCTTGGAGACAAGCCCTTTGGAAGGCAGGTTGGGAAATGATGAGCAGACGTTTGCTGCACGTTGTGGGTGCTGCTCCCTTTGTGGGTGACTTCTGTCCCTCAGCTGTCCTGTTTCTGCCCATGTTTTACAGATCCTCACCGAGCACAAAGCCACTGTTCTCCAGAAGTACGTCCGTGGGTGGCTGGCACGCACTCGCTTCCGTCGCATTCGGGGTGCCACCATTGTCCTGCAGTGCTACTACCGGCGCATGAAGGCCAGGCAGGAGCTGAAGGCCCTGAAGATCGAAGCCCGCTCAGTGCAGCACCTGAAGAAGCTCAATATTGGTATGGAGAACAAAGTGGTCCAGCTGCAAAGGAAGATCGATGAGCAGGTACGTCCTGAGCTGTGCTGGGACAAGTGTGGCCCTGCTTTGATTCTCTTGTGCTGTGACTCCTGGGCAGGATTTACCTTCCCACAATGTCTGGGAGGTAGCCAGCCTTCTGCTGCTGGCCAGACACTTGTAAGGGTGGGACACCACCAAGAAAGTGCAGATGCACTTGGATCTCAGGTCTCTACCTTGCTGCCTAAAGAGCTTGCTCAGCAAGCTACAAAAGCTGCATTGTGGTTGTTGTGAGAACGAACCGGAAGGTCTGGGAGGAGGAAGAGAAAATGGCACTTTTGAAAGCTGTTGCTTGAAAACCCAAGCTTAGCTCCACATGAGGTCATCAGTTCAAAGAGGCTTTGGCCATTGCACTTCTGAGGATGCAGAGCCTCTGCCACAGTCTGCTGTACTGAGCTGGGTGTCCTGAGAGTCGCCTTACCTGGAGGGTAAAGGGTAAATTGGGTTAATACTCACTTGGCAAAGTGGTGTGAGCACGTTGGTGTTACTTGACCTCACGACAGCTCAGAAGCAAGAGCCACAATGAGAGCTGAGATGGTGCAAGGCGACTGCCTGTGGGGATGGCTTGATGGTCTTACTGTGACAGTGTGACCACAGGCAGGTCATCACCTCATGTGCCACTTGTCATTAATGAGCTACAGAATAATAGTTCCATGACACACTTGGGAGCAGGGTTTCCTCACCAACACACACAGGTGTGCAAGTTAACTGCCATAAATACCCTCTGCTGCTTCCAATGCTGTACAGGGACTTCAAGGGTATAAGAAGCGCTGAGCAGGGCCCAGTGGTGTCCACTAACATTAATGGAGGCATTAATATCCATCTGTATCCTTAAAAATGTCCTTTTACAGGCAGGAGAAGCAGTCTCTGTAAGTCAGGACACCCACTTATTTGTAGTACCTCTTACTAGTAATTGCTGTGTGCCGTTGTGCTCCGGGTGTTGTCAGAAACCCTTCTGTATGTCACACATGCTTTCCTTGCTGCCTTAGATCTCCGCTCTCCCTGCATGGCAGGAGAGGTCCCACGATGAAGATGATGAGAAATGACTCCTCTTTGGCTCAGATACCGCAGAGCTAAGCCACCTGGGGATTTGCATTACTGATGGCCACTTTTATTGCTGTGTTAACTGGCTGCAGAGCGTGCACCGCAGTGGAGGCTGGCCTCTAAACCACAGCACTTAACTCTAAAAACACCTGCTTGCCTACTTAGATGTGACAGGCAAACTGTGGTGTAGGATCAGGAAGCTGTAGGCATGGGGTTCTTGATAACACCAGTCTGTCAGAAACCTGCTCGATGTGGCTGCCCCTCATCTGCAGGGTGTTTAGTGGAATTAATTAGGACGAGTCATTTCAGGCCCTTGTATTTGGGCTGAACTCAGGCAGTGAGCAGGAATGCCTGTGGTAGTGGAGCAGCAGTATTCATTTAAATTTATTCCCCCCACCCCAATTCCTTGCTGTTTAGGAAAAGTGAGAGGGTGTAAAAGTAAAGAAAAAAACCCCAACCTTGGGTTAACTTTGACAGCAGTATTCATTTAAATTTATTCCCCCCACCCCAATTCCTTGCTGTTTAGGAAAAGTGAGAGGGTGTAAAAGTAAAGAAAAAAACCCCAACCTTGGGTTAACTTTGACAGCAGTATTCATTTAAATTTATTCCCCCCACCCCAATTCCTTGCTGTTTAGGAAAAGTGAGAGGGTGTAAAAGTAAAGAAAAAACCCCACAATCTTTGGTTAACTTTGGCTTCCCTGCTGTGGGCCAGGAAAGCAGCAGAAAGGTCTGCTTCTGGGGAAGGAGGCAGGGAGACCTCATCTTCATCTCCATTGGTCCCTGCATGGGCTGTTCTGAAGGAATTCCTTCACTTTCTGTGTACCTTCTGCAGGAAAGAATCACAACTCCACATTACTTACAGCAATCTGTCCAGTGAGCTGACTTTAGCTGTTGTTTCAGGACTGTCAGGTTTCGCTGGGATGCTTTGGAAGTGCTGATGAGCATCATCCCACCTGACTGTCTTTTCAGCCCAATAGATGTCTTTTTATTCCTAGCAGCAGCAAGTTTGTTGCACTGTAGTTTCCTTGAAGAATCTTGATTTCAGCCCCTGCTAATCTACAGACACAACCTTTCAGAATCCAAATTAAGTTTAAAAAAAAAAACCAACAAAAAAAAATTAAAAATTGCAGGAAACCTGGAGAGCTGCAGTTGTATTGCTTTCTGACTAAGCCATGGAAGAAAAATGTTTCTAGTTCAGCTGCTTGAGCTCACGCATCAATAGAGTGATCCAATACTCTCTGTGCCCCTGAGGAAGAGAAGATCTTTCTTTGAAAACATTAAAACCCATTACTGTATGTCAGCCTCATCTCACAGGCTCTAGCATCCGTAACTGCTCCTATTTAATTCACTTTCTAGATAAGGTGAGGGATTTTTCTTGCACACACAGGAAAGGTTTAAATCTGTTTGGCTGCAAAATACCCTCACTGGACCAGTTTCTTCTGTCCACATTGCACAGTTCCCTTTCTGGTTTTGCTGTTGTTCTTTTCAGTGAAGTGAGTTTCTTTAAATGTTGCAGCTGCCTGAGATGCTTTCAAGGCTGTCACCTAATTTAGGGTTGTGTGTTTGTGCAGCCAATATTTAGGCTCATGTTGAGGTCCCTACACTGTATCTGCAAGCATCAGTGTCTTGGTGAGCTTTTACTGTGAATTAAACGAGTTTGGGTAGCAGCAGTGATGAAATTCTTGCCTCTGCCATTGGTAGCTAAATAATTGCTAGATTGGTTATAGCAACAGAGCCTGGGTTGAAACTGGGTCTGTCACATCTCTGCTGGGATGGATAATGATTTAAAATAAAGCAAGTTCAACCTTAACAGGGTCTGTTGAGGAATCTCTGATTGCAGCAGGGGACCAGTCACAGAATCACAGAATCCCAGAATCAGCAGGTTGGAAAAGACCTGTAAGATCATCGAGTCCAACTGTTCCTGTCCTGTGCTAAACCAGATCCCTGAGCACCTCATCTCCCCATCTGTTAAACACACCCAGGGGTGGGGACTCAGCCCCCTCCCTGGGCAGCCTGTGCCAGGCCCTGACAACTCTTGCAGGGAAGAACTTTCCCCTCCCATCTGAGCTGACCCTGCCCTGGGGCAGCTTGAGCCCATTGCCCCTTGTCCCATCTCCTGTCCTCTGGCTGAAGAGACCATCGCCCACCTCTCTGCACCCTCCTGTCAGGTCAGTGGAGGTGGGGAGAAGGTCTCCCCTCAGCCTCCTCTTCTCCAGGCTGAACACCCCCAGCTCCCTCAGCTGCTCCTCAGAGGATTTTCCCTCCAGCCCCTTCCCCAGCCTAGTTGCCTTTCTCTGGACACAGGACAACTCATTTTGTTATGAGACAGTAAGTGCTCCCTCACGTGTCTAGTAGCTAATGACTAGAAGAGGCATTTGTGTGTGTTTTATCTTGCACCCAGATTGAAATCTCAGTTGGCTGGTGTGTAAAATCCTGTACATGAACTTTGGGGCACAAAGCCATGAGGCACTGTCTCTTGGAAAATGAGCAGAGACTGGGGAAGGCAGCAGGGATCTGTGAAACAGAGTTTATTGTTGCCATCACTTATCACAGAGCTTTTATCTCAGAGTGGGTCTCTTTGGATGTGGATTGGGGATGCAGGAATCCTTAGTACCATGTGAGTGTTGAATTTTCACTAATAATCCATTACAAAGGAGCAAAGGAAATGATGTTAACATCCCTCATTTACTTGTTTTCCCATCTGAGAGGTGTCTTAGTCTTGCTTTAGAGCACTGGGGCTGCCATGAGAGAGGTCACCTAGAGAGGGGCTGAAAGGATGATCAGAGCAGTGGTAGGAGTAGTGATCCTACAAGCCACCAGGTGAGTTTGGTATCCCCCAGCTCACCATGTGTTGGAACAGGGGCCTGTCTGGTCTGGCAGAACCTGTGTAGACCCAGAAGATAAAATTCTCTACTTTCATGGATGGGTTTTTGGTTGGTTGTTTTTTTTCTTTTCCAGACTATAAAATTCTTTGAAAACTAACTACTGTACAGGAGCTAATGGAGCCTTTAATGCTATTACAGACATAGACCATGCTTTTTCACACTGAAATTATTTTCTTGCCCCCTGACTCTGGTCAACATCTTAGAGGAAGAAGTTGCATCTCAGGATCCATGACTTTGCCCCTTTACTGCTTATCCTGACCAGTCAAAAACTGTGTATCAGGACTTCCCTGTGTCTTTTGACTTTTAAAAATGATACATTTCTGTCTTTTAATACTTTTGTCTTCTGACTTCTTCACATCAAGCTTTTCTTACCCTCCACATCAACTAAAAGCTTCTGAATGGAAGGAACAGTTTTCCATGCCCTGGTCTAATATTGCTGCTGATAACCAGGATGCTCAGCTGGTATGGACAACCATCTCTTGACAAATACTTTTCCAGAAAGACCAGGAAAGATGAAAATGGATATTTCTGATGTTCTGATGCTCAAATTAAATGCCCACAGAAGTCATGTTTAAGAAAGTCTTTCAGATCTTTTGTGCAGTGAGGGATACGAACCCAGATCTTTAAAGCTCTATTAGCTTTCAAAGAGAAAACTTCAAAACTGAGCTACCCTTCCAAATTTCAAACTGGTTCTGTGGCTCTCATGGTTATTTACCTACTGGTGGCAAAGCTATGTGATAGGCTCTTAACCAGAGCTCTTGGTCTGCTGTGAGTTTGTCATTGTTCCTAAAACTGGCTAATAATGGTGATGTTTTATTAGTCACAATGTAGTTCCCATTGGCTTTGATTTGCACCACAAAAAATCAAAGCTTCTGAATTCTCAGGCCTCACAACTTGGGAGAGAATCACTGCTAAGTGCTTTAAAAGAGAAAATCTGAGCCTGTAAGTCGATTGAGCTGGCACATGACTTGAAGCTGGGGTTTAGGGAGCACTTTGTGCTCCAGGCTGCAATTACGCTACAGTGCATTGTCACCCCCAGGCTCCTGCTGGCAGAGGAGTCAGGAATAAAAGGATAAACTGCAATAGTACAGACACCCCCCCCCCCAAAAAAAATTGCAAACCAATTGCATTAAGCAACATTATTTGGAAGCTGTAATAAGTGTGGGGTTGGTTTGTTGGGTTGTGAGCGCTGTCAAGCGTTGCTCGCCCTGGCTTCAAGTGTAACATCCCTTTAACAAATGCTTGTATCATAGTTACCAAAATTTTACTGAGCTTCTGTCATAGTTTTGACTTTTCTTTTTTTTTTTTT
>VZTU01008449.1:0-12336 GCA_013400835.1 Zapornia atra | reverse complement strand
CACCAGGGCAGAGTAGAGGAGAACCTCTCTCGACCCACTCACCATCCCCCTTCTAACACACCCCAGGATGCCACTGGCCTTCTTAGCCACGAGGGCACTGTGCTGGCTCATGGTCATCCTGCTGTCCACCAGCACCCCTGGGTCCCTCTCACCTACGCTGCTCTCCAAAATGTCATTCTGCTGGCTGCTCTGACCTGAACACTGGGAGCACATCCAGTTGCATGCGTGACAGCGTGCAACCTGTGAGCACAACCCCAGGGAGAAGATGAACCAGGACAAACTCCACCCAAGCAGGTGCAGCACTTCTCTGATGGTTACCTACATTTGAAGAGCTGTGCCGCCCCTGCTCTAAAAAAGACATTTTCCTTCTACAGTGGCCTGGAATCTTTTTTTTTTACCCCATCTCCAGTACTTCACATGGCAAATAAGATATTCAATACAAACCCATTTCCTGAGCAGCCAGCTTTCCTGGGAAATGTTGCCCTTCCTTCTGTGTGCATGACTTTGAGAAATGTCTTTGTCATTAATACATGAACCCCCTTCCGCCAGCAGCTACCCTGAGCTAAGACATTAGTTAATGAGCAAGGAAGTGGCTGCAGTCCCCTGTGCAACCCATCAGCACCCACTAAAATTTATTGCAGAATTCCTACTCACTTCATTAGATGGAGGGTCTAGGTCCATAATAGGTTTATTTAACCCCCCCCGCCCCTCCCCGTTTATGTTTTTGGTTCAACATACACACAGGAGGGAAAAATGAAGGTAGATAGATAAATAAATAAATGTTGCTTCAGTATTCATGGAATCATAGAATCACAGAGTCATTTACATTGGAGAAGACTTTTCAGATCACTAAGTCCAACCCTAATTTCAGTATTGCTTGCATTGAAATGGTGTTGCTGTAGCTACATGTCTGCATCTCAGCCAGTGCTGCTGGACCCTCCTCAGACCCAGGAACATCTCCCAACCCTGTTTCAGCCAAGAATTTGTGTGAATAGCACAAGTGACCTTGCCATGACCTTGGATCCACGAGTTACCAGTGTCCGTGGCGATGGCATCCTGTTTGAATGAATGAATGAACGAACATCTCCTAGGCTGTAGGCACAATTAAATTACTGGGAATTTTACTGCTAATTCCCTCAGGGCAGGAACAGGCCAAGCATATTATCCCGGGAGCGAAAGGAAGGCACTTCCAGCCTCCTACACAAGGATGATGAATGAAGTCAAGAGAGTGAGAGCCGTTGGCAAGCCAGTGACGCAGCAACAGCTGACGATCCCTCGTTGGTGATATGTCAGGATGCATCGTGCTGGCTTTTCCACACATCAGTACAGGCAATTTTTAGGGTACAGGCAATTTTTAGCACTGGCAGAGCCCTTGTACATCACAGGGGCAGATCGGTTTCAGACTGTCCAATTGGGAGGCTGTTCACACTTGCAAAGGACCCTTTTCCCAGCATACTCAAATACCAGTTAAGTCCTGATACCTTGTGACTGTCCTTGAGGGGAGAAGTCTGATCGGATTTCAGAGCTGAGAAAACCACAGCAGAAAAGGGATGAGATCTGCAGGAGGCAACCGCAGAGCCAGGAATCCCTATTTAGACTATACATCACGCGGTTTTCCTTTCAAATCAGATCTGCTTTTTCTCTCTCTGCCTCTTTAGTCACATTCATTTTGTTCTCTAGGAGGAAAGGGAAAGCTGTCTGCAGGGCTTGGGGGACTGTCAGCTGCAGGAAGCGATTTAAAACTCGGGTAGAGAGGGACTTAGGCCATCCTACAAAAACCCAGGCAGCAGCTGCAAATCCATTTCTCTAATCCCCAAGCCCTGAGACCCAAATCCTGTTTCAGATCCCTTTCCACTTGGGCTGAGCTGGTCTGCTTCATGGGTGCAACGTCTTAACATGCCACCTCGCTTAACTTCAGCTATTTAACTCAATGATTTTATCACAAAGTGGGCTAAATCATCTTCTCCATGTGATCATCTTGCTCACATAATTATAGAAGTAGCCCAGATGAATCAGTTGCCTGATTTTTTATAGGGATAAAGATAGAGAAAATTAATTCAGTTCTTGGACATTTCTGAATATTCCTGTATCCACCTTAAGTTCTCATAAATGTTGACCCAAGGTTTTCCATCCTTGTGTAGGAGAGGGTGTGGGAGGAGCAAGTTTTTGAGCACTGGTACAATTATCTCAGCTCTGTGATGTTTCCAGTAGTGCCAATTTAATGAATGCTCAGGTTAATGACTCTGAATATCGAAGAACTTATTAAACGCTGCATTCAGCTTTCAGCCTCCTGTATCCTGGTGGTGAAATACTTCTGGTGAGAAACACACACAGATACCTGCTCCTGCTCTTCAGTCTGTGTGCCAAGTTTCTGGATAGCAAAAAAACCAAACCCAAACCTCTAAAAATAGCATCTTTGCTTCTGTTGCATGTTTCTTGTCAACTAAAAGACGAGTGAAAAGCAACCACACCTAATCAGATCTGGTGCTGAATTCATGCCTTCCACAATTGCATGTTAATCTTCCCATTAGGAGAGGTGAGAGCAATGATATATATATTCACTGTTAAATAGCTCTGGCTTGTATAAAAACTGTCACTTCCAAACAAGGTGCTTTGTTCACTGAAGCTGATCAAAAGTTTCATCCCTCTCACCATGGCCAAAGCCTTTTTGTGAACATCAGGAGCTTTTTTGCTGACTTTAGTGGGCTTTGGATCAAGGGTGTAATCTTCCTCCTTTCATATTTGTATTCGTGTCTGCAACATGGTAATTGATCAGAAGAAACACGTTCAGCCATACAAATCATCTGAGGTGGGAGAATCTCTGGGGGAGGGAGAACAACTCATCTGATACTCATTAGGTGGACAGACAATTCTTGCAAGTCATTGCTGGTTTCATTTTCATGTTGGTAAAGCTCTGTGTAAATTGGAGAGAATCAGCACGTGAATAGCAACACTTGCCATTGGAGCTGCCCTGGCTCTTTGCAGGAAGCAAAAGGGCTTTTGCAAACAGATGATTTCTTCAGTTATTGCAGGGTTGAACAGGCTGCCTTCAGAGAAAAGTGGAAGGAAGGAGGCTATGGCCATTTTTAGCATGCAGGTAGTGGAAATTAGCCAGGCAACAGGGGGCACCTGGACTCCTTTCATGGGATCCCCTTGAGATGTCAGGTGAAAGCCTTCAGCCACCCTGCCCCTACATCCCCTTGCTGGAAAATGGGAGAACAAGACCACTCTACTCCATCCACGCAGATGTCAGCAGTGTCCATTGGTAGCTGTGGTGGCACAGACATAAAGGCAGTTATAATGCAGCTGGCCAAAGACCCATGTGGCCCAGACTCCTGTCTCAAACAGTCATCTGTAGAAAGGCTCAGGGAAGGAGAATGAGAAACAGTATTTGCAGAGTTGTATTTACATCATAGTGGTTAATAGCCTTAGAGACATCTCCATCCAGGAAGTTATCTAATTGCTTTTTGAATCCATTTATCCCTTAGGATAAATACCCACAGCATCCTGGTCAGTGCCTTCCATAGTTTAATTATCTGTTGGATGAAAAAACACTTCCTTCTCTTTCTTTTAAGTCTGCTGCCTGATACAGCCATCTGACACCCCCTCCTGAGTGTGTTCTGAACAGTAGTGACAACAGGGCTGCTCTTGACTGTGCTCTCCTTACTGCTCATGACTTAAGAAATCTGTGTCATATCCCCATTAGACATCTCTTTTACAAGCCTTAGAGTCCTGATGTTATTCCCTTTTTCCCCAGAAGCCATTCTGTGTCCCTGTTCATCCTTCCTACACTTCTAATACTATTCCTCCTTTCTCAGATGGGGTGGACAGGAACCACAGCACACATGACAACATAGGCTTCCAAGATTAATGCCCTGGCATAACACATTTGCTTTGTTACTTAGTCCTTTCCTAGTAACTCAGAGCACTCTCGTTTCCTTTTTGACCCCCACAGAGCCTTGTGCTGATGTTTTTGAAGGTCTATCCACAGTTACTCCAACATCTTACTTGGCAATAGCTAATTTAGAGCCTGTTACTGCATGCGTACAGCTGGAGTTGCTTCTCCCTATATTCATTACTTTTACTTTATCAACAGTGAACTGCATCTGCTGTTTTAACTTCCAGTCACCCCCTGCTGCACCTCTGTAGCATCAGTTTTAATTTTGACCACTCTGAAAAATGCTGTGGCATCAGCCAACTTGGTCATCTCAGCATTCGCCTTCCTTGAACATCCCAGTTCCTTGCATGGATCCCAACACAACTCCCGTTGTCAGACCTTTCTCCAGTCAAATCCTTCCTCTATGCTGCCTGCCTTTCAAACTGAAGCCCTTCTCCTTCATGACAGCCCGGTTTCTCCATGAGCCTTCAGTGAAAAATCTTGTTAAAAGAGTTTTGGAAGTCTCAGTGAGTTGTATCAGCTGGATCACTCTCTCAAAGAATTTAAATCTGCCTGTGAGTCATGACTTTCCCTTAAAGCTGTGTTGACTCATTGTAATTGAATGAGAAGCAGCTCCTCTGAGTCATCACACCCATTCCCCCACTCCAAGGGCAAGCACAAAGTAGGGTGGTTTTTTTGTTCAGCTGGATCCAGAGATGTTCTGCTCCCCACAGCTTCACTCACTAGGCACACCAAGTAATGCTGGAGCCCCTTGCTGTAAACAGCTTCCCTTTGAGGGAACAACAGCTACAACCCAGAGGAAGAAAGCAGAATAAACAACATCCCAGGTCCTTCCAATAGGAAGAAATTATTTTGACAGATTAAAGAATTAAGCCACCATAGCCTGAACGTGTTCACTTCTCTGCCCATATCGTAAAATGATCAAATGATGAAAGCCTTATAGAACCATGGGACACAGGAAAAGAATTCTAATTCTTATGAGCTGCACATCAAAGCATCCTTCAGAAGAAAATTTAAGAGACTGCAAATGCAGAATCACCTTTCTACTGCTTCATTCTGGGGGTTCCCAGGATAACTTCCTATTTAAACTAATTTGTCCCTTAGAGAAAAAAAAACCACCCACCCTGTTACATTAGCAATAGTTCAGTGATGGAGAATCTGCCACAAGGGTAGAGACTGGATCACTGTCCTCAATGTTAAAGGTAAGGTACAATAGTAAAGTGATTCTGTGTAGCTAGTAGTAACTTTGAACTGAAATGTGGTTAGCTTTGACTCCTGCCCCTCACAAGACCTTTGATTGGTGGAAGGGCCTAGAACCTCATACCTCATATAGATACTCTCCATCTCCAGACTGCAGTCACACCATCATCTATACACTTCCACCCAGATATTTTGAGCAGCCTGAAGGACTGGCCAGGTTTCCCTGGTTTGTGACCTTCTCTTTGTGCCTGTGATAATTTACCTGTATGGATCAAATTTTCACTTAAAGACTTTTTGTTTAAAAAATTCCTTTTTCATAAGTCTTCCTTTACAGTTTTGGAGCCATATTTTCACCAGTAAAAGGATGCAGGAGCTTGTAAGGAGATGCAAGAGCTTGTAAGAAGATGAAGAGCTTGTAAGAAGGTGAAGGTGACCAGCTGGTCACCTATCCTTGGTGCTTCCAGTGCAAGTGTCAAGCTCTCACTGCAGTCATGGTGTTGGCAGTTGGCATGGTTTGATGGGAGCAGTGAGATGCCAGGAGGATATCCTGGGCTATCTAAAATAGCACTGGAGACTTCGATGCAGACATCTGTCCTGCCTCGGAGCCATGTGTCTCCCCTACGAGCTAAACACCTGGGACTTGTTTGGTTAATGGGGAGCAATAAGCTCTTCCAGAGAATTTATCTCATTTTAAAATAGATGGTTAAAACAGTCTCAATGACTCACACATCAGAAGTACTTCTTTTTCTCCCTGTTGATGGAAAGATGATTTGGGAGATGCAGATGGCTATTGAGAAGACATTTGTGCCTGGCTGGATAAATCCCACCCAGGGTTGTACAACTGCTGCTGTTGCTACATGGGGTGAGAGCTCTGAGCATCCCAGATGCTGTAAAAGGCATTTGCCCTTTCCAAAGTGATGCCAGTCTGTGTGGGCAGGATGTACTGTGCAGGTGAAGGAAAGAGGTCTTTCCCCAGATTTTTTACAGAACTAAAGAAATCAAAACCCAGAGCACTAGGTGCATCCTGGCATCTCTTCATAGGTTTATTAAAGATGGCCAAGATCACCTCCTGCTGCAGTGGATAGAAGGGGGTAGATACCTTCAGATCAGCCCTACACCAGGGCACAGCGTACAGCATGGTGAAGCTGAGCTGGAAGATTCCACTGCTCATTTGTGGCCACACAATGATCTCTTCCCCTGAAAGGCCAGGAGCTGGGCCCCCCTTCATCTGCCACTGACCTGAACTGTACGTGAACTGTGACTTCCAGCTGAACACACTCTGTCCTAATCACCACAGCGCCCAGCTACCCCCACAGACCTCCTTTGCAGAAACTCTGTGAGATATAATTGGGCCATTTACTGAATTTTGTCTGGATAGGCAAGACACTGAAGAGGCATTTGCTTTGTGAGTCCCTTATACTCTAATTATTGTTCAAGTTACCGTCGCATCAGAGCCCAACAAAAAGATGCTTAAGAAAGCAAGGAATTAGACATCAATTGTGGTTCATGGGGTCATGGAAGAAATGCAGCATACAAAAAAAAAAGATAACACATAGGCCATCTCTAGTGTCTGTTCTTTAGCACTTGTACCCCATGAACATCCATTAATGCTAATGTTTATGACTAAATAGAACTATAAGTCAATTACAGATCCTGTTAGTGTTAATTCACAGTCAATCTATATATTTGTCTGCAGAACCACCAGGGAATTGGTATACAATAGATTTTTTTTTTTTAAGTGAATGGATTACATATATATATATATTTACACTACAACTACTTGGCAGCTCTGCTATTCAATTTCCTTGAGTTATTATAGGAACATGGTCAGTGATCCACAAATTAGACTTGTCTGGTACTAGTATGATGGCAGCTGGTGAAATGTCTGAACCTTTCTATTCAAATCCTGTTGCAACTGAAGGGTGGTAACACAGTGGTCAGTAGAATACAACTTCTACATGATGCCTTGGTGAAGGTGGTATCTGTGTGGCTTTAGTTATTCATATAAAGCAGCTTGCTGCAACAAGGAAAATCTGGCACACATGGCACAGTATAAAGACACAGGATGGTAATCCTTTGGATCCAAACCAGGACCATGTGGACCTACACCCTTGGTCTAGATGCAACTTACCCATCTTATCCCGGCTTTGGACATGAAAAAATGTATCCTGATAGTCAGCAAAGCTCATGTAAGTTTAATACAAGGCTTTTATCCACTTCATGTCCAGACAGATCATGCATCTTTGCAGTGTGTGGCTTCCAGGTTTACCAGCAAGCTCAGCACTCCAGAGCCTGTTCCCTGACTAGAGGTCTCTGCCCTGCTTGCACTGCTGCTCCATCCTGGCTTCTAAACTGGGTTTTCAAGATCCAAAGTGATCCTGTCCCATCCCTGGAAACATCCAAGGCCAGGTTGGTAGGGGATCTGAGCAATGCCCCTGCTCATTGTAGGGGAAAGTAGACTAGATGGCCTTTGAAGGTCCCTTCCAACCCAATCCACTCTGTGATTCTGTGATTCTGTGATCCAGTGATTCTATTTTGGGTCTATTCTTCTGACCCACAGAAAACTTTGAGCTGTGTCTGGAAATCATTCAGGAGATAGCTGGTTGGCAGTTGACAGTGATGACTTTGTAAAGGATTTGGATATTTTGAAAACTGGCCTCATTGTCATTTGACACAAACCCTGTAATTTTTATAGACAAGCATAGCTCAATCAATTCCTCTGTCTACAGCGTCCCTTGCTATCTGTCCAGGGCTGATGAATTGGGTATCCAGTGGTCCATGCTGCAGAGTAGGCATCAGATTCAGACCTAGATTCCTAGTTCATTACCAGGCAGCCTCCTACAGGCAAGCCACCAGGCTTCTGAAACAGCCCTACCTGATTTTAATCAGCACTTCTCAGAAAACCATCCATCAGAAAAATGCTTCCCTTCCAGCAAATTAGCAAATTCTGATGAAAAGTTGCCTCACCTTTTTCTCCTCTGAATAGCTCCACCTCTAGCCTAGGGTATTGTTTTGCCTTGCTCTTATTATTTCAGGTCACAAGACATCTCTACCTGGTCAAGGTTCTACTAAAGGTGGGCAGTTGCTGGATTAAGAGCATTATCACATATACAGTCGTTGTGTACTTCCACTGCTTGGAAAACTCACATTTCTAGTTCTTTCTCAGGCGACTCTAACATCATTGTAGATCAAAATAGCACCTTCATCAGCTTTCTGAATCCAGGAGATTCATTTCTCACTGGGTACAAGTGCTCTTGCTGTTTCACCGGCGTAATTCAGCCACAGAACTTAAGGCTGGGCTGGGAAGTGCATTCTTTAATCATGTTAATGTTCTCCTGTGGCAGTTCTCTTTTTAAAATTTTTTGATTGTATTTAATGGAGGTGAAAGTCACAAGATGAATGGCTTCAGAGACAGATGCTCTCTGGCTAATCAAAAAATTAGTTTGCAAAGCAAAGCTTCCCCTCCTCTGCTCAGCCACGGACCCAGCTCTGCAGACCCTGCTTGTCTTAGCCTAAAGGGCAGGGGATCTCTCTCTCTGTCCTGGGTGTTGCTTTAGTGCCCTCAATGAATGGTTCCTACAGGATGAAGCTGTGCATGCATGTACCTGCCCATCTGTCCCCCTGAAAACATATATCTAAGAAAACCCTCCCCCAGCGAAAGACAGAGACCTTAGTCCTGAAGCAGAGGCTGCAGGGAGAGCTCAGTCCTTATCAGGCTTTAGAGGAGGGGTTGGAGGTTGGATGCTATGAAAGCAAAGGTGGCCTTTGGCTTTCAGACTTTGTTTGAGACCAGGACAGAGTTCCTGTATGTTCTGAGGGCACCAAGTTCTTCTGAGTGAGGTTTTCCCATGTCTGGGTGTTTGTGTCAGCTCTTAACAATCCCTGATATCAAATTTATTTGAACTCTATTATTTAGCTTCAGAAGTCATCCTACATCACTTGATCATAGGCAGCCTGGTCTAGTGGAGGCTGTCCCTGCCCATGGCAGGGGCTTGGATATAGATGGGCTTTAGATGATCCTTTCCAACCCCAACTGGTCTGTAATTCTATGGGTCTGTGATCACTGCAATAAGAAGCACTTAGTTCTGTCACCCAGAGACCACCCTGCCATATTATCCAAGGGCATTTGGATCAGAGCCAAGACCTTATCCAAGAAAGGTTTCTAATATTCAAATTAAAGATCCCCAGACTCAATTTCCCACGCAGTTATTTTGCTTTGACTCTCCTGGACAAACTTTCCCATCTCCTTTCAGTATTTAACCTGCAGTAGAGCAGCACTGCCTGGCCCAGGGCTATGAGCACAGCAGGCAGGAGGAGAACACAGCCTGTGTCTGACCAAGCCATCTCTGCAGGGACCTGAGACCTCTTCTCCTATCTCTCCCACCACTGCACATCTTGGCCACAGCAGACACTTAAACTGGTATGAGAGAATGGTCCTAAATGCTGTGCCCAGAGCCATCCACAACTGTCTCATCCACAGGCACTTGGTGGAAACCAGCCTTTTCCCTTTTGGCTTGTGGTTTCCCCTGCAGAGCTCCTGTCTCTCTCACTGTAGGGAGGGAAACAGGGCAGTGGGGAGGGTGTGAGATGATGCCTGTCTCTTCCATTTCCAGCAGCACCACTGCTTGCTGAGAGCCCTGCACCCCTGCTGCCCAGGTCAATACACCTTCACAGGTAGTTCCTTGGTCCCTGGACATCCTGGCCTGGCACCTGCAGAGAAGCTTTAGCAAACCCAGGAAGCCAGAAAGGATCGATGTTCCCTCTGAAAGCAATGGTGGTTCTCCTCCAACGTCTCTGTGCCCCCACAGGCAGCAGGGCTGTTCAAGGGTCTGTTTACTTTACCTGGCAGGCGCCTCTTTGTCCTGCCGCCAGCTGAGCACACAGCATGTTCTCCCCCAGCTGTGGGAGCCGCTCCACGCACTGCTCCCTGCTGATGAGCTTCATCCGCACTTTCTGCAGCACATGTTTCACTGGGACACCAACCCCTAACCAGCAAGTGGGAAGAGAATGATTAACAAACCCTGCAGATCAGCACAGACTTGTAAGGTTAGACTTGTAAACATCCAAGTCTGGAGCCCTCATCACAAGAAGGACATGGAGCAGCTCCAGAGGAGGGCCATGAGGATGATCAGAGGGCTGGAGCACCTCTCCTGTGAAGACAGGCAGTGGAGCAGGCTCAGGGGAGACCTTAGAGCCCCTTCCAGTCCCTGAAGGGACCTACAGGAAAGCTGGAGATGGACTGTTTTTAAGGGCATGGAGTGATAGGACAAGGGGCAATGGTTTTAAACTAGAGCAGGGAAGGTTTGGGTTAGACATCAGGAAGCTCTTCACTCTGAGGGTGGTGAGATCAGGGAGGTGGTGGAGGCCCCATCCCTGGAGACATTCAAGGTTAGGCTGGAGGAAGCTCTGAGCAACCTGATCCAGTAAAGATCAGGGTCCCTGCTTCCTGCAGGGAGGTGGGACTAGATGGCCTTTAAAGGTCCCTTCTCACCTAACGCACTCTGTGGTTCTAGGATTCCATGGTGAAGCCACAGCTGGAGACTGGCCCTTGGGAGAGGTCTCAGCTGGATCTTTAAAGCATTTCAGGGCGAGAGTCTCAGGGCACAACTGTATGGTCTTGTAGTCATGGAGTATTATAGGGGATGTCCAAATATCAGCAAAGATAAGTTTGTGCTTTTGACTATATGCCAACCTATAAGATGGGTAGGGTGGTGGTGGTAGTGAGTGTTACCAGGCAAAGCTGAAATCCTGGGGAGTGGAGGCTTCCTAAACAGGATTTGTTTAAAAAATCACTTATTTTTTGTAGATGAATTCTGTTACAGCTGGAACCCCCCCAGAGGGACAGAATATCCTCTTGGTTGGTAATGACCTGAGACAACCTGCACTGCACTGCTTAGATTTCCCAGGCACATTTCTGGGGTCTTGGTTTGAGGGGACAGTTCATGGGGTCCTGTGAGAGCCCATGGAAAGCCCACTGAGCTTTCCCACATACAGATGATGTTGTTATCCCTATGCTTTCACTGGAGGACATGAAGCTACTCCTCACCCAGGGGACCAGCTGCATCTTTCACAAAGCGGCTGTCAGGCTGGCAGCACACAATGGAAATAATTGCTTTATTCTTCCCTTGAGATGGAAAATCAGAAATTGTTGTGGGCACCAGCACACCACAGCACACCACAAAAAGGCCGAAAACATGCAGGGCCACCTGGAAAACCCACTCACTTCACCCACGATGTTGCTGCTGGGGAGGAGACCGACAGATACTCAGAAAACACTCTCCTTCCATATATCACTGAGCTAAATGGTCCCAGTGCTTTTGGGAAGGTGGAACTCAATGGTAAGATCTAAAAGATAGAAAGTTATCAGATCTATTTCCCAGCTAACATGGGGCCACTGCATAGAAGTACCCACAGATTAAAAGGCTTTAATGGAGGCCTCTCGAAGGAGGAAGCTTCACCTAAGGTCTGACTGACTGCAGGCAAGTCAGGCTAATGCCACCTGAAGTGCCAGTCGAGACAGATGTCCACCTACAAAATGCTGACAGAGATGAGAAAGGACCCATTTTCCCCGTGCTGAGGAACAACCCCTCACAGTTTTGGTATAACCCGTATCACACCATTACACATTCCCTCTCCCCAAACTCAGCTTCTGCTCTTTTCCTTCCAGAACACCGCCCCGACAAGAAGGGGTGTGTGCCAGGGCTGAGTGCATGGACCTCTTGCAGGGTGCAATTTGGAGAGCAGAAGCAATGTCAGATGAATCAACTTTTTAAAGGGGTAGGTAATGGCAGGACAAGGGGGATGGGTTAAAGCTAAAGGAAGGAAGGTTTAGATTGGATATTAGGGGGAAGTTTTTTAAAGAGAGAGTGGTGAGGGGCTGGAAGGGGCTGGAGGTTGGTGGCCCTGCCTGTGGCAGGGGGGTTGGAACTCTGTGATCCTTGGGGTCCCTCCCAACCCCATTCTATGATTCTATGATCCCACACAGCAGCATAAGCCTGATCTCTGGAGCTACACGATGCATTTTGCAGAGACACTAGCTAAAGAGAAAGCCTGCCAAGCTGCAGAGTCACTCTGCAGCAGCCCCCTGCTCTTCTGTTTCTAAGAGGACGTTACCTTGGTGAAATGGGGGACTTTCACAACTGCAACACAGTGTTGTGTTACGTATTACTGTTAGGAGGCAAATGAAGCCCAAGAAGGAAAATGCAGAGGTTCAGAGAGGAGAGAGTAACCCTATGGAG
>VZTU01008436.1:1570-13557 GCA_013400835.1 Zapornia atra | reverse complement strand
CAGGTGGCCAAGAAGGCCATTGGTATCCTGGCTCATGGAAGGAATAGCGTAGCCAGAAGGACCAAGGAAGTTATTGTCCCCCTGTACTCAGCCCTGGTGAGGCTGCACCTTGAATACTGTGTTTAGTTTTGGGCCCCTCACCCCAAGCAAGCTCTCAAGCCCCTGGAGCGTGTCCAAAGAAGGGCAACGAAGCTGCTGAAGGGTCTGGAACACAAGTCTTATGAGGAGTGGCTGAGGGAACTGGGACTGTTCAGCCTGGAGAAGAGGAGGCTCAGGGGAGATCTTATTGCTCTCTACCTGAAAGGAAGTTGTGGTGAGCTGGGGGTCAGCCTCTTCTCACATATAGCGACAGGACAAGGGGCAACATCTGCAAGTTGTGCCAGGGGAGGTTCAGGTTAGAAATTAGGAGAAATTTGTTCTCAGAAAGAGTGGTTAGGCAGTGGAATGGGTTGCCCAGGGAGGTGGTAGAGTCACTGTCCCTTGTGGTATTTAAGGAAAGGTTGGATGAGGTACTTAGGGACATGGTTTAGCAATATAGGTAATAGGGAATCAGTTCGACTAGATGATCTTGGAGGTCTTTTCCAACCTTAATGATCTGTGATTCTGCAACTGCAGAAGACCTTTATTCCAAACCTTGCAGCTTGCACAAATTAAACCCAAAAGTTTTTCTAACTGTGTAATTTCAATGGGATGGAAGATGGCACTGGACACGGATAACAGGGGAGCTGAGGATACATCAAAAGCTCTGTATTAACTGGAGTAGCATGTCTAGTGGTGGTGGTGATGAGGTCTAGTTGCATGTTTCTTTGGCAAAGTTCTTTCTCCTATTTTACATATCTGTTGCAGCCATCTTCAAAGTATAGTCTTACCAATATAACTAGGAAGAGCTTTTTCTACATGGGTTCTTTCGTTTGTCGTTTTAAATATATATGTATGTATATATTTGTATTTATTATGTACATACTAAGAACATTGCTAGCATAAGTCAGACTTGACGTAAGATCTAGACAAGCTACCCTGGAACCACAGAGCCAAATAACATCCATGTTACATTTTGCACTGAAGAGATGAAACAGGACTGTTCAGAGTTATCTCATTCAATTAAATGTTCCACCATTCTACCTTTGCAAATTTTATAAACGTAATTCAGCTCTATATAGCAATGTCTTGGAACGAGTATACTTGACACAGAGCACGCTGACACTGGGATTGTGGATCATTTTACTTACAGTCCCTTCAGCAAGGTACTCAGAACACAAGTTTGTAGATAAATAAGCAAGTCCTCACAGAATGGTTGGGGTTGGTTGGACAGGATGTCTGTACATTATCTAGTGCAACTCCCCGGCCAGAGCAGGATCACCTAGAGCAGGCTGCACAGAACAGCATCCAGGCAGGTTGTGAATGTCTCTAGAGATGGAGACTCCACAAGCTCTGTGGGAACCCTGTTCCAGTGCTGTCACCCATACAGTAAAGAAGTTCCTCCTTATGTTTAGGTGGAACTTCCTATATTCAAGTTTATGCCCATTGCCTCTTGTCCTGTGACTGGGAACCACTGAACCAGTCCTCACCTACATGCTGAACAACTACAGACTTAATCTGTGTATCAGGCTCAAGACTCACCCTGCACAAGGATGGGGAGATATTGCACGGTAAAGAAAAAAACTTGAGGTGATTTCCTCTCTAATATTTTTGGTAATATTATGTTTTGAAATAACTACATAAATGGGAATTTTGGAGAAGTGTCTTTCCATAAAAATTACAAGTAATATTCTGAAGAGACTAATTTATCTTTAAAAGTACAGATTAGGGTCTCAACAGAAAGGTCTAAAGACACTACAGTATAGCCATACCAAGTTTACATCTACATTACCCTTATAGTCAGCACACTGCCTTGTGTGCCTGGCTTGCCTGGCAGCAAGCTCAGGATTCCTGAACCCTGGCCCAGGGGATCAAAAGGTGAAGATGTGAACATCTGGCTGATGGTGGGAGAGAAGATAGTTTAAGTTTCCGTTCTCTTCAAGTTGGCTAATATGTCAAGCTGCATTTTCAGCACAGTAATTGATCTCTTGATTAAAACAAAGTGTTCCAGATTTCAAGGGAAAAAAAAAAAGGCAAAAAGCAAAACCCGATATATAAAGAAGATATTTAGAAGTTTGGAATTCTCAAAGCATAAAATTTTTTGAGTCTAACCAAATTTAACTTAAAGATTAAAGTGAAACTTCCTGTGAAGCTGACTGCATAATTTTTTTTTTAATTTCAACATTTGAGGTAAATTTAGTAGGTATTCTTTGCTTCAAAAACATTAAAGAATAGCAAGTATCATTTTTGCATACCAAAGTAGCTTTGCTTAGTTTTTGTAAATGGCATAGACAAAACTCAAACTGAAAGTACAGAGGGCAATTTCACACCATCTTTATATCAATTTTACACTGGGTCACTTTATCAGTGGGTGAGCAAGTAACACCTACAATGAAAAAAATCCAACAGTAATGAAATAACTATAGTCTTTCATCTTTTCCTTTACAATACACTTGCGTGCACGCACAGTGTTACCCTGTGATTTGAGTAATGACTGCAAGACAGAGATGTCAAAATAGTCACTGACTAAAGCTAAATAATATCTAATTTTCCTTCATACAAAACAAGTAGTTGCATGAAATAAAGTATCCTGTGCTGTAGATGATGCCTAGAATGGGAAGGGAAAAACAAGGACTTAATCTTTAAAGATATTTTAAGAAGAAAAAATAGAATCAGGCTGGCATGCGAATTAAATTTGAGTGCTAGACTAATGGCTAGGAACACAGCTGGAACAGTAAGGATGACAACAATCTGGGTCTCTGCCATTTTTCATCAAATAATGCTTTCCAAGGTTTTTTTAAACCAAGGTTCCCATGCTTTTTGAGAGGTGCCTTACCATTATGCAGAAAGCAACCAAAGCAAGTAGAGGTCCTCTGACTTCCCTAGGGTCACACAAGCGACCAGCTTAAGAAAAGAAAAATCCATCCCATGTCTCTTCTTGCCGACTCCCGTGCTCTCCAGTGGAGCACTGCTCCACCCTACCTTTCAACACGTATTTCAGTTGGTTGTAGCTCATCTGTCAGGGCAGTTAGAATGAACTCTTTAGACGAGGTGAGTGAGCTTCATAACCACAAATACACTTGAGCAATTAAAGACAGCATAAGTAACATGGAAAAGAGAAAACAACAAAATAAATCCTAAATAATGGTCTAGATTATGTTCTGTTGGTGGAATTTTCAGCGTTGTTGGACTTTCCCCACTGGCTGTTTCAGAGTAAATGAAGCTCTACCAAAGTCTGCATTAATTTTCCACGCTTACCGAAATCAGGGAAACGCAGCAATGAGAAGAAAATGATACCCTTTTTGTGACTGCAGTATTCAAATGGCATAGGAAATGCACAGGGATCGGCTCTGTGCTTCTCAGGCTTATTCAAGCTGGCAAAAGGACAGGTTCAAACTGGGGATCAAAAGGATGACTTCATCTGAGATGTGACAAAATGTGAAGAAAGATGTACCTGCTGAAAGAAATTGTTTTGTTTTGTGTGTGCTGCTTTGGCTTTGTTTTTTTTTCTTAAGAACTCGATGGTCTCATTCAAAGAGAGGTTTTCTTAATAAAAGTATTTTTTATTAGGGATAACTGTGATAAGAGGGCTTTCCATTTTCTAGATGTAACGAGGATCTCTGGACTTGATTTATTCAATTCCTTTATTCTAACCTTCAAATGACTCCTGCAGTCTTTTTTGCAGAGTCTGAATAAAAGAAATGGAAAACTTCACAAATAAGAATAAACTGTTGTCAGATGAAACTGGAAATTTGGAACTCAAATTCCTTGGGACTGTAAATGGCATGAAATCTCAGCCTCCCTTATCCTTGGAGACACATTTGGGTAGCTATAAATCATAGGAAAGATCTTTTAAGATGAAATATGGAAAATGATAACAGAAAATAATTGCTTAACGCATGCATAAAAGTATGACCTGAGCAGCAATGCTGTGATTACATTTACTACCTGAATAAATGCTGGGCTTTGAGGAAAAGACATTCTCTCAAAAGACGTATCTATAATTACAGCTTCTTTGAAATGAATGTTGTACAAGTCCTTAGAAAACATTACACACAACTAAACAATTTCTGCAGCTAATATACAGCAGAGCCTGAAAGCCCCTTGGTACACGTTGCATCAAAATGCCACGTTTGTTTCCTCATGAATTCCTTTTAAAGTTCTGTGCCTCTCTGGGAATGATCCTCTCTTCATGTCATTCTTTTTACATGCATATATACTACCACAGAGAGGAGAAGGTGAGTGGATTCCTTCGGCGTACGTGAACACTATCCATAGCGTTGGTTAAACTAGTAATAAATGATTGCAGCTACATGAAAAAAAAATTTGCACTGCTTTATGTTGCCTGTACAAATCCATCTTGGTAACTGATCTTTTACTACAGACTGTTACACTTTCATTATTTTTAGTTACATCTGAGCAGGATGCCCTTGGGAGCCACAAGCTCCAGTTACAATTGCAGTTTTGAATCTATACGGGTTTGAATCTACCTCCTCACTTGTACAACGCCTTACACTGACCATCACCATCACGTTATATACGGAGGTTTTTCACATGCTGCAGGGTGACCTCCACATGGTAATTAATATAATTCCACCTTTATTGTAAGCTCTGCTTGGGTGCTTCTTTGTTTAGCACTGTCTGGTTGACTGGAAGATGCATGCCCTCACGTAATCCTTGTCCACCTGGCAGTCCACCACCTTGACTGAGCTTTCTCACTGAGTACCCACATACTCCTTCAACAGACAGCTGCATAGTCGTTGACCTGTGGCAAATGTGGCAAGAATTTGTTTCTAAGTTGCATAATGATCAAAAAATGTGTCTTACTGGTTGCTTCAAGTCAGCTGATACTTTGCAAAATAATTTGTGTGGGATATGCTGTGGGGAGACTGAAAGAAAAGAGCAGTAACACCTTAGAAACACAGAGGAAAAGTTGCAGTAGTTAAAATTTCAAAGTGCTTTCTGGGATTTCCAGGCTCCTCTTCCATTATACCACATTTAAATGAAGTTGTATTTTCTCGGTTCTTAAAAAATTACCACATTAGGTATGCAGATTTCTATTTTACACATATGTAAAAATCTCTGATATATAGGTCTTTAGCAGTGCTTTGTGGTACCCAGCCTATTGCTAACACTAACTGAGAGGAGCGCTGGTGCTTTCTGAAAAGATGCTCTGGTCTAACGCAGCCAAACCCTTCTGACACTTGGGCAACATCTGCTGCTTTTCCGGCACTGAGACAAAAATCTCCTGCATACTTCTTGTAACAAGACCACTCCCATTAATGAAAAGCAGATAAAATGCAGAGGTAAAGCATACACTAAGTGTTAAATATAAAGCCATCTGAAATAAAATATTTCCAAACCTAATTCCAATACTACTATCATTCCAAGCTCCTTACGGCAACTACACACACTGCACTCTCTTTTCCACCCTTCATGTGCACCATCCAGAGTATTTCAATGAGAAAGTTCCTATCCAAACCACATACCTCCTTCTCTACAGATCTGGGAAAAAAAATCACACCTTAGTTACATCTTCAGAGTCAGCATTCCTCATCCCCTGCAGCCCCTAATTATCTATGCTGGTGTAACTGCTTGATACAGCTACACGATGAACCGATGCAGGTACAAAACAATAAGCAATAATAGTGGCAATGACAGCATTAGAGTCAAACTTAATAGAGGCTGGAGCTGCTGTTGACAAAAGACCCAGGTAAGTATGGTCATGGTGGGAGAACATCTGCAACAGTTCCCTGTGCACCAGCCAGTGCAGATAAATCACACGCTCCAGGTGTACACAGGTATTTGCCAGAGAGCAGCAAAAGAAAGTACCAAATGCATTGGCTTGTAAACTTGATGGTTCTGAGTATAACCCCATGACAAGCTCCTACTACACTGATTATCCACATTTGCCTAACGCAGGATCCTAGGACTTTCAGAGGGGACATTTGGAGACTAAGGAAAATGCCCACGAAGCAGGACCTAACATGACCACCTCATTCTAATTTCATTCCAAGACGGAGAGCTGTAATTTGATTGATTCTGGATTAAAGTCAAAATCAAAAGGTTCCCTGACCTCTGAAATGTTACGTGGGTAATTTTTCCTAAATCGGGATTCAATACACATATGCTGTGCAACAGATACGTTGTACAACTGATATGTTACTTAAAACACGTGCAGTAAAATATGGTTCAAGAATTTCAGTAAACCTTAAATAACAACCACAAAGCACCAGAAAAATGCTGTAAAATACCCATAAGGGCTTGGATCAAATAACAGAAAACAAGAAATTAGGGGGTTGAGGTTTGGAACTATCAGAAAATCCCTTAAAACCACATGAATTTCAGGGAATTAGAAGATGGTTCCAGGCTACACTTTGAATTTGTGGGCATCTATTACTATGAAACAGGTCATTAACAGTGTTTAAAACTAATCTTCATGTGAACGTGTTGATGCTTTTAGTCGCACAACATTACAAACCCAAAAACAACCAAGGGCAAATTTGATGTTTTAATTTATGAAATGGCAACTGGAAATCCTGCTTTGCTTATGCACCTGACCTTGCTATGCGGTGTCTCTTTGCAGAACTGCTGAATACTAATTTTTAAGCACGTCATCCTTCAAGTGCTGTTTTTAGCACCCCCTACGATACGAACAGATGAACCAAACTGCCAACAAGCTGCAGTGCATGTAACACACACAATGTGGTTAACAAACAGCCTTCTGTAAAACCACAAAGGCCAACTAAGTCTCTGATTAAGTCAAGTGAAATCAGTATTGTTAGGCTAGGATTACATTTATATCTAACTCGTAAAGTTTTAGGCATCTTTATCCATTTAAACACATGCGTCTGGAAAAAATTCTTACCCTCTGGCACGAAAATATTAAGACAAAACTAAATGTGACCTTAGAGAAAATTTGTCCAGCTCTCTGGCTTGGGAGTCCTGTTCTTAACCAGGACTACTTTCTGCAGTATTTCTACCTTTTTTTACTGTGAAAAGATAAACCATGTTATTTTACATATTTTAAAAATAATACAGGTTCATTCTTATATCTGATACCTTAAAGCTAATAATGATGTACTGGATTTTATAACATGTTACTTTAATACTTTACTGATTCAGTTACTATCAAATGCACCAGAAGAGTTAATTTGTAAAAATGCTTTCCATTTTCATGGCTTTATTCTATATATTTAATTGAGCTTTCTACACTGCAAATCACATTCTTAAGGGACAATGTCTTACATTTCATCAGATTAATGCTCTACCAATTTAATATGCTCACTAAGAGTAGTAGTTTTCATAACAATCAGCTAGCTCACTAAATCCTCTTTTGGATGTTAAAAAGACATTAGTTCTATTCCTAAGATCTTTGCTATTAATCTCTGCAGGCATAGTTTTGCTCATAATATTAGCTATCAGGAGATTAACACAATGTGCTAAACAGCTAGTAAAATCTTTTATATGTTTTGTATTTATTATTTGAGAATTCCTACTTTCTCTCTTTATTAACAATGATTTGGACAGCGGTTCTATGACTCGTCCTAGGTTTGTATAGAAACATTAACTGAGATCTGTGTTCAGGTTAAAATCTGACTTCACAGAATCTTCTTCTTGAGCCCCCTACATGGAAATGAGAATGAAGAAACAGAAATTCCTCTGAGGTTGTAAAGCTTCTGGTGTCTGACAGAGGAGAGAACAAGAACTGTTCCTCTCCCCCCGCTCCCCGCAAGTCAATTCACACACATACAAAATCAAAGGTAGGCAGTCCTGAAATGCCCAAGCTCCACTTCTTGATCCTGTCCAGGAGTGATTATTTATACAAATCCAAGCAGCACCCTGGGGATACAACAAGAATCATGCCCCCCTGGGGATATGCCACAGAACAGTGGCTCCCCAGACACCTTCACAGGAAAAGGAAAGTGCAGATTCAAGTCTACTCAGGCCACAAAGGAAACCATGTGAAGCTTTTATGCAGCTGGATGCACTTCTCACTCTCCAGGCATGGAAACAGTACTTTCTCCTTCTTTGCTACATAAACCCTTTTAAAAAAAATTTTCTTACAATTTTGTTAGGGCAATTTTGAAAATATTTGACTGTTTTTGAAGAGAAACTGATAGAAAATCAAAAGAAAACTCAAAGAATCTGAAAACTTTCAAGTTTCTCCTATTTGCCTTCCCAAACTCTCTTCTCCCACTCGTGTTTTGGCTCAGGTGTGAAATGACAGGCTCCCAGCAAGACTTCCAACTGCAGTCAAACAGTTTTGAGTGGCTGCATTCTGTGCATGGCAGAGTAGAGGACATGCACTATAAGCCTCATCCAAAGGTTCATGGCCCTAGAGTTCACGTTTTGAACTTTATTTTTCACTTGAATGACCAAATACATTTTGGGCCATTTATATGGAAGCTGCATTTCATGCATTTACATTTACAGGAATCTGTAAAGCATCCAAGATGACAGCTTTCTGGATGTTAAATCCAAAGCCCCAGGCTCTAGGGAATCCCACTAGAGCACAAGCAGGGGGCCGTACACATGCCAGGAGATGAAGTACAAATGCCCCCACCACCTGTAAGGAGAGATACATTTCAACGACTGAGTTAGCATTTAGAGGGTTTCCTTTGCATATGTATCTGCTTAAGGGAATCTGCTTTTTTCCAAGGAGAGCAGACTATTGCTCCATGAGACGCAGACTTCCCTTGCCACTGCCCCTGCCATTGACATCGAGTCTCACAGCAGCTCTTTGCATGATTAACAGCACCACGAAGCAATGGCTGGTCTTAAGACTGCCTTAATTAACCCTGATTCCCCTCACTGCTTCTTTTACCTTTTGTGATCCTAAGATCTGAGAAAGCACTTCCAATCCTCTTCCACACCTTCAGAAGTGTCTTTAAAAGGTGGCAGCTGCTAGTGTCACTCTCCTCAAATTAATCTAGGTAGCTTCACGGGGATATCTGTCGCTCAGTCGTGTGATGCCAATAGTCTCATTATTGCAGGAATGAAATTCCCACAGCAAAGTGCAATTTTAGGAGGACTCAGTCTCAACCTCTGAAGCATCTCTGTCGCAGACACAAAGCTACACAAGACAGAGAATCATCTTCCTCCTCCCCAGTCTCTGCAATAGTTGCTTAAATAGGAAGAAGCTCACAGATCTCTTCTCCCCCTCTCTTTATCAAAGCAGAAGAAAGGATACATTTTTTGCTCCTTGCACATAGTTGAATGGAGAAAAAGCATCACACAGCTCAAACCCACTGCTGACAGCAAGAACATTGCTGTCTTTCTCAATATGGGACAACCACAACCAGGCAGATTAATATTGAGACAATACTTAACCAGCGAAGCAGCAGACCAAGGGGCACTTGTCTAACTACTTATCCTCCTCAGGAATAAGTATCAGAGGTTACATGCATCCCCCACAACGGGCAGATCTCTTTCATGAAAAGATTCATGTTACTCATTTAGTCACACATTTCTTCAACTTGTTAAATTCTATGAAGCACTTACAGAGATGCATACAAATATGCCATTTATATATCAACAAAGAACTAAAGCAATTACAGAATGTTTTAAAATGTTATAGCACATACTGTATTATGCAAGTGAGGAACAATATATCAATCTCACTATTCTCCTACTTGAATATAAATGTAGTATCTGTATAATCCAACCATTCATATTGCAGACAAATATTGTCATTACTTACTTTGTCAAATTTGCTCAGCAGTGTCTTAGAGCAGGATGGTATTACATACAAACAGGCTTTTATAAACACCAGCTTTGCAATATGTACATACAGCACAGTTTGGGGAACCATTCTTAACATAAACTGCAGGACATGTATGGGAAGATCACCTGCCAGGTTATCCTGGAGGAAAGGAGCTGGAATATTGCAGATCATTAGATATGACATACTCATCACCACAATGGCTGTGAAGAAAATGAAGGAAGAGGAACTGTCACAGGAGACGTTACAGAAAGAGCTCAGTCATGCAGTATCACATAGAGGCAAAAGTAAACAAGAAAGAATCATCCGGTGTTCAAAGAATCCTCATTAAGTTAAAATAATCAAGTGCTTGAAAGTTCAGCAATGTCAGATTTATGGTTCTCTGTGCACTTGTTTCTTCTTCTCATTGTGCAGTCATCTTCTGTACCACATAAAGACAACCTACCCATCTTGCCACTTTACTTACATGAACACACAGAAGCATTATCTCAAGTATTTCTTTGTTCACATTTTCAGTATATGGTTACTGGTTCCACTGAATTTATTCCATATTTAGTACTATTTGACATGGATGTTTCATATTCACCAAGCTAATGATAATCTAAGGGCTTTAAGAGATAAGGCTAGGAAAGAAACAAACGTGAAAAATACATATAGAATCTCAGAAGCATTTCTCACTTTTTATTTTCTTTTCTCTCTGAAGTGAATTGGAACTGAAGTATAGTAAGGATTTACTAAAGACACTCACTGTTCTGCTAAGATGAATCATTTCACCTCACTCTCAAACCTAATTAGCAATATGTTAGTGGGTGGAGAGAACAGATAACAGGCATCTAATCTGCCAAATGCTGCATCCACAGAGGCCCATTTATCTAACCTGCGTGGTGTTTGGTGAAAATCTGGACAGATTGCTACGCCCTTAGAGAAGACCCCCTTTGTATCAGACATGACCTTGCAATTTATGAAACATGAGGTTTAAGTTTCAAGTACTGAATATTTGGGTATAAAATACAAAGCTCAGTGGTTACATGAAAAATTGATTCACAGTGATGCATATTATATTTTAAAAAAAACCCTCATTGGTAATTTAGAAGCTATTACTACCTTTACTTCATGAAAGTGATTAATCTCTTGCAGAAATAATGGGTTTACAGTTTGAGACCTATTTTATTTCATATTTTAGTTGACCTTGGGATGAAAATAAAGATGTACTAATGCAGTTTGTTGAGGATACAAAGTCAGGAGGTAGAGTCTTCCTAGAGGAGGAGGATTTGAATGTCCTGTGGGGGGAAATGCATGATCCCAAAGACCCCAGAAACAGAACTGGGTTGAATGTAATAGACCAAAGGGCACATGGGACTAATAGCAAGAATTCCTGAAATACACTGGGAGCTCATTAGTTGGAAATAGCAGCCTATTTTAGTCAGTCACAGAATGACTATGAACCACTTAATTGAATCTGATCATGAAAAGGGCAAGGCAAGGTATTTTCGTAAAGAAGGGGGAGTATTCATACCATTGTGCAGCCTGTACCAAGACCTCATCTGAAGTATTTTGTCTACTTCCAGTTATATATGTTAAAAAAAGAGTGATTAATTCAACTTTGAACAAGCACTGAACAGGACTATTACAGAGATAAAACATAAACCCATCTTATGGGAGGAGACTGAAGGGACCTGGGGTTTTTTTTTACACTGAAAAATGAAGCCTAGGAAGAAAAATGATTGCTTGCAGCAAATGTACTGGGGGCAAAAGATTTGTTAAATCATTGAGAAAATATTGGTGTTAGAACAAATGGGTAGAAACTAGTCATGAATCAATGAACCAGTGGCAACTGGAGGAAGGTTTGTAATTGTCATTACAGGAGTATGGTCCTACAACAAATTTCTAAAAGGAGGGATCGAGGAAGGAAAACCTAATAGGCAGAGAACTGGATTTAGTGACCTCTAAAGACCCTTAAAATCCAATGTTTCTAGTGGCTTAGCTGAAAGCCCTCATGTCTCTAAAGGGCTGTTTGCAGATATACAAGCACCACAGCCACCACAGCCCATACAGCGATGAAATATATTTTAAACAGCCCTTTGCATTCTGAACTATATTTATATTTTAAAATAGTAATCTGGAAAACCTTAATGAGACAAATAGATCAGTTGCACCTTTAGTAACCATACCAGCATTACAGTCA
>VZTU01008433.1:0-30040 GCA_013400835.1 Zapornia atra | reverse complement strand
ATTTTATTGATAACATTATTATTAATGAAATGCTATGTCGTTATAGGTATCCGTCTGAAATTCATTACTCCCCTCAAGGATGTAACAAAAAAGGAGCGAGAAACTGCAGAGTTCACTGTGGAACTCTCCCATGAAAATATCCCAGTTGTCTGGTTCAAGAATGACCAGCGATTACATACCAGTAAAGTGGTTTCAATGACAGATGATGGCAAATTCCATACACTCACAATCAAAGATCTTACTATTGATGACACTTCTCAGATTAGAGTGGAAGCTATGGGCCAATCCTCAGAAGCTAAACTGACCGTTCTTGGTAAGAACACCCAAAATAATTTACATGGTACATATTATCAGAAGAGTCTTATTGATGAAAAATGGTACTCAGAAAATCTTGGGGTAGGTTTTGCTTTGCTTTAGTGGGGATTTTTTGGTTTTGCCTAAATCTACATTGTGATTTTTGACAATTTTACAATTTGTTTATCTTCTTTGGGTCTCCATTTCCCCATTCACATACAATAATTAAAATAACTTTAAAATTTCACACAATTGTTGCAAAATTAAGTATTTAATACTTAAATGTTGCTCTAAAACTCCTAGAGCACCGAAACAATGTTGTCAGCAACATTAGTAATACACTGAATTGTTTCTTAGATATTTGGTGTTTTCTGGTTTTGCAACAGAACTATGTAATATCTATAAGGGCTATATTTAATCCTTCTGGCAGGGCATAAACAAGAAATGGATTTTATGGTAAGAACTAATTGTCCTTTAGAAAGAATAAAAGTTCAAACTGAAAAATATCTTAATTGCTTGCAGAGGGAGACCCCTACTTCACTGGAAAGCTGCAGGATTACACTGCTGTAGAGAAAGATGAAGTAATCTTGCAATGTGAAATCAGCAAAGCAGATGCCCCAGTGAAATGGATGAAGGATGGGAAACCAATTACTCCCTCAAAGAATGTTGTTATTAAGGCTGATGGTAAAAAGAGAATCCTTATCCTCAAGAAGGCTTTGAAGAAAGACATTGGACAATACACTTGTGACTGTGGTACTGATCAAACCTCTGCTAAACTCAATATTGAAGGTATGGTTTTTTTACTCAGCTGCTCTGTAGTACAGATCTTTTAGGGTCTGTTAGAGATTTAGGAAATCAATCACTTTTTTTTTTCTTTTCTTTTTTTCCTTTTTTTTCTTTCCTGCAGACCGAGATATTGAGATTATACGTCCTTTATACAGTGTGGAGGTGATTGAGACAGAGACAGCCCGTTTTGATATTGAAATCTCTGAGGAAGGTGTCCATGGAAATTGGAAGCTAAAAGGAGAACCCCTGACTGAATCAGCTGTAAGCGAGTATTTCAGGATGTTTCTTATATGTGTCTCAGCAACATTCAGGGAAGTAGGGTGTGAGGGAGAAGGTGGCTGCAGAATATGCTTGAAATCTCTTTCTGCTTTCAGCAAGGGTCAGTGTAATAAAAATACTGCTTTTTCTCATTAAAAACTTAACAAATATAAAATACAATATAAACTTAATCCAAAATATTATATAAAATAGCTAAATACTAAATTATTTTACATAAAGAAGTACATTCTATATTGCTGATAACAATCCTGTATCCGAATTGAAAAGACCTCGTGGAAATCAAATATGTCATTTAAAAGCACAGACTTTGAATCACCTACATTTACCTTTTGGTTTTGAGTTGTTTGGTTTAAATAGATGTAGGTTACATTTTTGAACTCTTTTCCATTGTTATTACACCTAAAATTGGTATAAAATTATATAAAGGTTAATAGAACATTCTCAATTCCTTGCTGGAAGGATCTGTAAAATTGAGAAACAAAATACTCATGGCTTGCAATAGTTCGGCAACTCTGTGATGTAAGAGTACCAATGTGAATAATATAGAAAGGTCAGGAGTTCCATGAAAATTCGTGTGTGGATAAAAGAAAAAGCCCCTTCTCAAGGAAAAGTCACAGCACAAGATTAATAATTTACAGTTCCCTTAGCCTTCTGGCTGGCCTTGGATAGGTTGGCTATTCAGTCAGCACATACCATTCACAAACCCAAACGTGTTGCCTCTTGCCCTTTCTTTTTAAGAGGAAACGCACTACTAGGAAGAGACATTGAAAGGAAGGGCCTCAGAATCAAGGTTTTAAGCTGTATTGCTGGTGGTGGTGGGCCTAAGTGTTGTGAGCAGAGGAGGAGATAACAGAGCATGGTATGAGAAGTAGAAGCACTTGAAGTGAGGAACACAAAAAGATAATGATAATATTGTTTGACTTCTCTTTTTGCAGGAATGTGAAATCAAGGAGGAAGGCAAAAAGCACTTCCTTACATTATATAATGTACGCTTAGATCAAGCTGGTGGAGTAGATTTCCAAGCAGCAAATGCCAAATCTGGTGCTCACCTTCGAGTGAAACGTAAGTGTCTTTCAAAATTAAATGAAATTAAAATGAAAACAAGGTACTCATTGCCCTTCTGTAACAGGTGGACAAATCTCTATACTGCATTGAACTCAAAGCAATTATTTCCAGAACAGCAACGCAAAGATTAATAACCAAGCCATCTTAGTCTTTTAGCTGAGGAATGTCCTATACATTTTTTACCCTTGTATATAGTTTATCCACATAGGACTAGTGAAAAGAAGGAGATGGCCTTGAAGGCTGCTTCATGGTCTAGCATCATATATTGTTATGAATTCAGAGTATTACAAGCAAAGACTTTACTGCATTAAAGTATCGTGTTAACCTGAGAGGATGGGATCACAGTGATATCTGAGGATAGGGTTAAGAGCTTGATGGACAGGAACAGACCATACTGTTGAAGACCACTTGTTTCCCACTCCAATCCTAGCCCTCGCTATTTTGGAAAACACATGCCTTATCTAGCAAGAGGCATGCAAGGCTTGGCAGGGAGACAGATGCATGGCAACTTTCCTGCTGACCTTGTTCAATTTAAAGAAACACACTCTGCAAATAGGAAAATTTAGGTGACCAGCCCTCCCCCTAAAAACCCAGGGTGGCCTCTTCTATTTAGGGAATTTAAAGAGCAGCATTGCGATGTCTGTCTCTCTTGAGGGAAGCCACCATGGAGATTAGTACATAAGGCAGCAGCTCTCTCTTAGGTAGAAGTGACTAATCTGAAAATTATGTCTTCTCCTTACCAAGCTCGAGTAATAGGCTTGCTGAGACCCCTCAAGGATGTAACAGTCACAGCTGGGGAGTCAGCAACCTTTGACTGCGAACTCTCCTATGAAGGAATCCCAGTGGAGTGGTTCCTGCAAGGAAAGAAACTGGAGCCCAGTGATAAGGTAAGGAATCTAAACTTTATTTTTTCCTTGTGTTTATTCCTCCTTCCTCTTTTTCACTTCTCTTACCCTTCCTTATTTCTCATTTACTCTGCCAGTAGAAGTAAATGCTGCTGTGCCAAATGGTAAATCCTCACTAAATCAGAGCATTTTGTTCTGCAGAAATTCCAGAATTCTGGAATAATACACATATTTATCATAGAAAGGGAAATTGAAGTTCCAAAATAGGAGTCATCACAACAGTGGGGGTTTTTTTCCCCCGATTCTGTTGGTAACTCAGTCATTGGAGTACTGACTGGTTTTGCTCAGGAGAATTGTAGTTACAGTGAGAGGGTTTCGAAAGGTGCTATCAGGAAATGCTTTTTTTCCTGCTGAATGCTGAGTTGCAGTCCAATTCTGCATATAAGGGGATTAAGAGGATTCAAATTCCATTTCAGGCATTTGTTCTGGCTCCCAAGATAACTGTCTGGGCAGATTTGCTTGTCAAGCACTTCTCACTAGCTATTTTTAACCCTTCATCAAGTGCTGGCTCTTAACTCTGAGATCTGAGCAGCCTGGAATGTAGCCAGTTTAATTTTTAAAGTTACTGATAGGGAAAATATATAAAGAAACATAAAGAAATACGTTAAATATCTAAAATATTAAGTGATATTGCTGGTTTTAAGAGTTCTTTCTCACTTACTAAGTCTATGAGAAATAATGCAAATGAAAATACAAATTGTAAACCTCAGACAAAACAAACTTTCAAGGGATTACATGACCTGGCAAAGTTTCATAACCTGTAATAATACTTTTAATATACTTTGGTATAGCTTTTTTTCTTTTAAATAAAATTTTAACATATTTTCAGGTTTTACTAATCTTTCTGTGCCTCACCAAATTTGCCTAAATAAAAAATATTTCATTTAAAAAATAGAATATAGGAATAGGAAAAGAAAAACCAATGGTGGTGATAGACAACCCTATTACAGTATTTAAGGATAGATTAAAAAGATTGAAACTCAGCAGATGAGATGTAATAAACTAAGATAACTGCTTCTGAGTCTAGGAATAAAAATGTGGAAAACTATTGATCAGTCCAGTGGTTTGATGGGTATTACTGCCTGGCAAGAAAAATACTATATTTTAGATTCCTGTATGATGGAAAATAATTTTGTTCTTCTCTGTCTGAGCTATCATTTTAATTATGTGAAAGAAATGTAGATTTTCATTCAGTTTAGATGTCCAGTAAAAACTTTCATTTGAAAATTTATTCAGAAGAAATGCAGAGTAAACCACACATTTACTTGACACATATCTTTCTGACCATTTAAAATAGCCTCTTGAAACACTTCTACTATCTTCAAGAATCAATCTAATTGTACAAGTGTTTCATTTCAGCTGCTTTTAATTCAAACCATTATTTTACCTCTGTGGCAAGCATTCATCTATATACATAGAACCTTTATTGAAGTGACTTTGTTTATCTTTACTGCTTATTTTGTCCAAATACATACTTGGCTTCATCTCAATCTCTTTCAGACAAGCATTTGCTAAAGCTAGTTTTCAGGGACACAATGACCATTTGGGAGGAAGGACAGACTCTTAGTTCCTTCTTTCCCTCTAAAGCAAAGGGGACAACCTTATCAAAAGTAACTTAATTTTTTATGCTTCTTCCTTTATCAGAAACTCACTTTTCCCCTTTATTTTTTCTAAACCAACATCTGCTACTTGATCACATACTTCACTGAAAATAAACAAAATTCTTCAAGAGCCATGTTAAATAGGTGACATGAATGAGTACCAGCCCTCTTAATGGCTACAATGCAGGCTGCATCATTGGATCCCTCAGATCCATTCCTAGAAAAATGAGTATTTGTGTAGGTGCAGCCCAAGTCAGGCTCATGATTGCAACATACTTTCATCAATAGATCAACATGGAAATGTGGGGCTTTTAGGCAGAATTTTTAACCAAATATTTAACTATAGAAAGTCAAATTGGAATTTACAAGAGTGTATGATGAAGGTGTCATACCGCTTTATAGTTCTCTAAAAGTTTTCATATTAAATGTAGCAAGGAGTAACACCATTTTTTCCCCAAAAATTTACTTATTTTGGTATTTATTAGTACATGTTCAAAATAAATGTACTAAAAAATAAATAAAATACTAAAATAAATAAAATAAATAAAAAGACTCCTTGTGAACATTGATAGCAGACAGGTTTTCTAGTACGGAGCACAAATACCTTACAACATGGGGAAACATGATTACAACTTCCTCTAAATGAAAGGAAAAAACAGAATTCTCAAAATCCCCAACACTTTTGTGTCTTCAGTTATATCTAGTATACACAAAAGGAAATTATCAAAATTTCTTATAAAACAATCAAACTCTACATATAACAATAAATAGCAAGAATATTTCCTTAAATATTTGTTCTAGATACTTACAAAGCATTTTTTTGTGTGGCTTATAAGGTTGTGACACGTGCTGAAGGGAGAGTTCACACACTTATTCTTAGAGATGTGAAGTTAACAGATGCAGGAGAGGTATCGCTTACAGCAAAAGATTTCAGGACACAAGCAAATCTTTTTGTGAAAGGTAAGTCAGTCACTTTAATTATTCTATAGTCAGTGTTAATGGGCCATTCAGGATTCACCCTGGAATAGGATTTTAATATAGATCATATATCAAATTAGTATCGTCGTACATACAATATTGGATAGCTTTCCTGACTAAAAAATCCATTTAATTAAAATCTTTATGCTTCATAGAAGAGCTCAGGGAAGGGTGAAATACTGGAAATGTGCCAGAAGTGGGAGGTGAATCAATTTATTAGGATTTCCAGGGACTCATTGCAGACCAAAACATTCAATTGGCCTCAAGATAACCCACAAATACTGGCCTTTATGGCTTCAGATGGCTTTTTTCTGTTCTTTAGAATATCCAAAAACCTACAAGACCACAATTACACCAGCAGTCAAGTGACAGACCATTGACTATAGCCACTTGCACTACTATGCAGTATATGGCTAAGAATTAAAAAAACTTGCAGACATTTCTAATGGATTTAATAATTCAAGAAAAAATAATTTTTTAAAATCCTTTTTTATATAGCTATAGGTATAGTTCAGCTATAGGTTTGGTTCAGCTAAAGAAACTGAGTTTCAAGGCTTTGTGATGATTTGTGAGTAAAAACCCAATGGATAGGGATATCATTCAGTCTTATAGTAGGCTGAAAAAAGGAAATTACCTACACATGTCTGTGAATAAAAAAGAAAAAAAAACTTAATCAGAGACTTCTGTGAGCATTTTTTATTATTCTGTCAAGGAAAATTATTAAATATTATGGGACAGTTCTGTACTAGCAGAGGGCTGGCAATAATTTTGATATTTTGTGGCAAAATCTGTTTCTTCTAGAACCCCCAGTTGAATTTACTAAACCACTTGAGGATCAGACTGTTGAAGAAGAGGCCACTGCAATATTGGAATGTGAAGTTTCCAGGGAAAATGCAAAAGTTAAATGGTTCAAAAATGGAGAAGAAATTCACAAAACAAAGAAGTATGAGATAATTTCTGATGGCAGGGTCAGAAAACTCATTATCCATGGCTGCACACTGGATGATGCAAAAACATATACCTGTGATTCTAAGGACTTTAAGACATCGTGTTTCCTCAATGTAGAACGTAAGCCGTTTCCAATTCTATACAAAATACCTAAGTACTATAAACACTGTATACGAGTGTCTATGACTGGCAGGGATATCAATGTAGGCAATTTATTATTCTCTGCCAGAGACTTTCCTCTCCTAAAAATTTTCTTTTCTCTTACAGCTATTCGTGTTGAGTTCCTGAAACCCCTAACAGATCTTGAAGTTAAAGAAAAAGAATCTGCTCGATTTGAATGTGAAATTTCTCGTCCAGGTGTCAAGGTCAATAATAATAGTTTTTAATATGAGTATCATCTCATTCAATTAGAAATTTATTGTGTTGCTAGAAAAGAGCATCTATGATGAGTACATTAATATTAATAACCATGTTGATTTGTTCTAAAACAGGTGAAATGGTTTAGGGATGGTGTTGAAATTAAAAAAGGCAAAAAGTATGACATAATTTCCAAAGGTGCAGAACGCATTCTTGTTATCAGTAAATGTGTCTTTGATGATGAAGCTGAATACGCTTGTGAAGCAAAAACAGCTCGAACTTCAGGCCTACTTACTGTGATAGGTAAACACTGTTTTCAAATCTAATCTATGAACAAGAAAAAATGTTTTTTTGATTAAAGGATTTAATCAGCTTTATAAATTCCTGTTGCAGAGGAAGAGGCTGTTTTCACAAAAAATCTCCCTGACCTGGAAGTAAATGAAAATGACACTGTAAAATTGATCTGTGAAGTTTCAAAGCCTAATGCTGAAGTTAATTGGTTTAAAGGAGATGAGGAGGTGCCTGATGGTGGTAGATTTGAACACATTTCTGATGGCCGAAAGAGAATTCTTCTCATACGTAACGCTCACCCTGAAGATGCTGGGAAATATACTTGCAAGCTCCCAAGCTCTAGTACAACAGGAAAACTCACTGTACATGGTAAGACAATAACTCTGGTAGCCTCGTTTTCTGGGGGGAAAAAATTAAAATATAAAAATTGGTATGAATACACAACTTGGTTTATTCTTTTCATAAGTAAAAAAACCTACAATAAAATTATACATATCTACAATTTTTTTAAATTTCAGAACTTGCAGCAGAATTTCTTACCAGACCACAAAATCTTGAAGTGCTTGAAGGAGACAAAGCTGAATTTGTCTGCTCAGTATCCAAAGAGGCCATTACAGTACAGTGGCTATGGGGTGACACAGTCCTGGAGCCTGGTGATAAGTACGACATCATTTCAGATGGCAAAAAGAGAACACTTGTCATTAAAGACTCTATTCTAGGAGATGCAGGAAAGTATACAGTCATGGTTGGTGAAGCTAAAGCTACAGCACGCTTAACGGTGATCGGTAAGATTTATTTTATCAATGTGCAGGTGCATATTTTGTTTCATTCCTAATGCTACACAATGTTCTATTTCTTCTATTTTCTCAATTTCAGAAAAACTCAGGATTATAACCCCCCTTAAAGACCAAGAAGTTAATGAGGGTCAAGAAATTATCTTCAACTGTGAAGTCAATAAAGAAGGTGCCAAAGAGAAGTGGTACAAAAATGATGAGGCAATATTTGATAGTGCAAAATACATTATTGTCCAGAAGGGTTTAGTTTACACTCTCAGAATCAGAGATGCACAGTTGAAAGATCAAGCTACTTATACCATCTCGCTGTCAAACCAGAGAGGTGAACACGTCAAAAGCACTGCTGCCTTAGCAGTTTTAGGTAAATAACTTGCATGTGTTAAAATTATTTCATCACCCTACATTCAATTACACAGTAGGATCATGAGGATGTAAATTAATCAATTTGGGATTTTTGTCTTAACAGAGGAGGATCTCAGAATTGTTGAGCCCCTTGAAGATATTGAGACCATGGAGAAGAAAACTGTCACATTCTGGTGCAAAGTCAATCGCCTTAATGCAACCCTCAAGTGGACAAAGAATGGTGAAGAGATAACATTCAGCAAGCGTATTTTGTACAAAATTGATAAATACAAACATTCACTCATCATTAAAGACTGTGGGTTTATAGATGAAGGTGAATACACTGTTACTGCTGGACAAGATAAATCTGTTGCAGAGCTTCTTATCACAGAAGCACCAGCAGACTTCATTGAACATCTCCGGGATCAGACCGTCACTGAATTTGATGATGCAGTCTTTACATGCCAGCTTTCCAAAGAGAAAGCCAGTGTAAGATGGTACAGAAATGGGAGAGAAATCAAAGAAGGCAAAAAGTATGTACATCATACTATGCTTGTTAATATGCTAAACATGCTTGCTTTAATTTGTTGCTTTCTCAGAAAACTAAAATACTGCTTACTTTTTTCGCCCATGAAGATACCAGTTTGAAAAGGATGGAAATCTGCACAGATTAATCATAAAAGACTGCAGACTAGATGATGAATGTGAATATTCCTGCGGAGTGGATGACAGGAAATCTAGGGCAAGACTTTTTGTTGAAGGTAAGAGTGAAATTAATAGAATGTTTTTCTTCATTATTTAGTAATAATAGAAGCAATACACAAATAACACCAAATTAATTACCATTTATTTCAGAAATCCCTGTTGAGATCATCCGACCCCCACAAGATATTTATGAAGCTCCTGGTGCAGATGTGATCTTCATGGCAGAGTTAAACAAAGATGGTGTGGAGGTGAAGTGGTTGAGAAACAATATGATTATTGTCCAAGGTGACAAACATCAGATGATGAGTGAAGGAAAGGTCCACAGGCTGCAGGTGTGCGAGATAAAGCCCCGTGACCAAGGGGAGTACAGGTTTATTGCCAAAGATAAGGAAGCTAGAGCTAAGCTTGAATTAGCTGGTAAGTTGCTGTCTTTGTGTTTCTTTTATAAAGTCTTAGGTTAGTGGATTAACTTTTTATTAAACTGATTTTTGTCCTTTCAAACAGTTGAATTAAAATGAATATGCAATCTGGCTGGGACAAGTGCAAGTCCATTAAATTGCGTGAATTATAATTCAGGCAACATTTTTTATTATACCACCCATATCTAACTGTTAAGGAAAACATACATCACTTTTCAGTGTCTATACAAAAGACCATTAATTGACCTTAAAAGAGACAGAAACTTTTCATTAGGTCACTGCAGATCTAAAGCATGAAAATTATTTTACCTAATTCATTTCAGCCATATAAGACATTTAATTCCTCATTTGTCTATTTTGCTGGATCAGACCAATAAACTGCATTGAAGTAATGCTCAGAAAGCAATTTTCTCTTCCATAACTTTATAGGAGGACACAGTACATACCAACTAGCCTGACTTTCTTTCTCTGGAGCAATCCAGTGAGTCAGCCTATGGAGGATTTTCTTAGAATTCCCAGAAGAGCTCTTTTTTCTTGTCAATGATTGCTTCTTTGCTGCCTACATAAATATATCATTTTTTAAATAAATACTTAACTTGTTACATTGATCTTCCTTAGCTGCACCTAGAATTAAGACTGGTGATCAAAACCTTGTGGTTGATGTTGGGAAGCCTTTAACTATGACTGTTCCATATGATGCCTACCCAAGAGCAGAAGCAGAATGGTTGAAAGGGGAGGAAAGTCTGCCCACAACAACTGTTGATACAACAACTGACTGCACTACCTTCAAAATATACGAAGCAAAGAAATCAGATAAAGGAAGGTACAAGGTTATACTTCGAAACAAACATGGCCAGGCAGAAGCATTCATCAACGTAGAGGTAATTGGTAAGTACTCACATTATTATAGCCTTTTTTATATTTATAAACCAGAATAGGAGGGGGGAAAGAAGATACAATGCCCTAAAACACTGTCATATCTTTGTTAGACGTTCCGGGTCCAGTTAGAAACTTGGAAGTCACTGAAACTTATGATGGTGAAGTTGGCCTTGCCTGGCAAGAGCCAGAAAGTGATGGTGGAAGCAAAATAATAGGCTATGTCATTGAAAGACGCGACATCAAGCGTAAGACCTGGATTATGGTTACTGATCGTGCTGAAAACTGTGAATACACTGTTACTGGACTTCAAAAAGGAGGAGTGGAGTACCTCTTCCGTGTTAGTGCACGAAACAGAGTGGGCACTGGTGAGCCAGTGGAAACAGAGAGACCTGTGGAAGCTAAAAGCAAATTTGGTAAGCAGAAATTATGAAAAACTCTGTGGTTGATGACAGTGTAAGAAAAAGCAGTACAAACTCTAACATTAGATAAAATACACATACCTTGTTTTTCCTCTTTCTCCCTAAAATAAAATGTAGAAGTTCCTGGTCCTCCTCAAAATGTAGAAGTTACCGATGTGAACAGGTTTGGAGCTACACTTACCTGGGAACCACCTGAGTATGATGGAGGATCTCCAATTACTGGCTATGTTATTGAACTGCGTAACAGAGCTTCCATTAAATGGGAGCCAACTATGACCACTGGAGCTGATGAACTTTCAGCTGTTGTGACTGATGTTGTGGAAAATGAAGAATATTTCTTCAGAGTAAGAGCTCAGAACATGGTTGGAGTTGGCAAACCAAGTCCTGCTACACGTGCAGTAAAAATTATGGACCCAATCGGTAAGAATGCAAGCAGCAGTTGTGATTGCATTATGACACTAGAACATTTTGTCTGTTTGTGTATAATATGTGCATTAAATTTCAATTGAGAAGCATGTGCTGCATATACCATCACAGAATCACAGAATGACAGAATCGTAGGGGTTGGAAGGGACCTCAAGAGATCATCGGGTCCAACCCCCCTGCCAAAGCAGCTCCCTAGCTCATATTACACAGATAGGCATCCAGACAACTCTTGAATATCTCCAGAGAAGGAGACTCAACCACCTCCCTGGGCACCCTATTCCACTGCTCTGTCACCCTCACTGTGAAAAAGTTCTTCCGCATGTTGGTGCGGAACTTCCTGTGCTCCAATTTGCATCCATTGCCTCTAGTCCTGTCCCCACAGACCACTGAAAAGGGGCTGGCCAAATCCCCCGGCATCCCCTGCCTAAGATATTTATAAACATTAATTAGGTCCCCCCTAAGTCTTCTTTTCTCTAGACTGAACAGACCTAGCTCTCTCAGCCTGTCCTCATAGGGGAGATGCTCCAGGCCCTTAATCATCTTCGTAGCCCTATACCATGTACATTTAGATTTTTCCTACTTTTGACCTTCAAACATATTACAAGTACTTTGCTACCATTTGGTTCAGTAAGAACTCAAAATATTTTTACTCTGAAATTAGGATCCAACCACAATTTAAAAATCAGTTTAGAAAAAAACTATGCAAAGCCTTTTTAAAAAGAATATTTTAAGGTATAGACATCTGATATGCAGAATCATAGTCTCTTACCAGTTTGCAATAATGTATTTCTCTCACATTATTTCAGAGAGACCAAGTCCTCCCATTAACCTTGATCATTCAGACCAAACTAAGTCATCAGTGCAGCTTACATGGGAACCTCCTCTCAAAGACGGAGGAAGTCCAGTCTTAGGCTATATTGTTGAAAGACAAGAAGAAGGAACAGACAAGTGGATTCGCTGTAATCCAAAACTAGTACCTGCTCTTACTTTCAAGGTAAGATGGTCTGTTCATCAATAAAGTACTCAAAATATGTAAATCATCTTTAATATGTGTTACTAAATTATTACTTGTGCTTTCAGGTAACTGGATTGAAACCAGGATCCAGTTATTATTACCGAGTCTCAGCAGAAAATGCAGCTGGTGTGTCTGATCCAGCAGAGGCTATTGGGCCATTAACTGCAGATGATACTTTTGGTAAACCATATGCTATTTATTAAAGATAATTAATTAGATAAGACACACAACATGCATCTTGTAGATAATATGTATATTTTCACCAGATATCTATGATGCCAACTAGTATGAAAAGCCTTAGACATTTGAAATTCTGAGCTATTTCTTCTCCATTATGAATTCTGCAAAAAAACAGCTGTACTATTAGGTTGCTTGAAGAGCAAGGCATGACCTAGCTTTGTGGAAGGTGGGAGGTAACAGGAAAGAAAGGCAGAGAAGATAATAAAATAAAAATATAAACAATAAAAAGTCTAAAAAATAAAAAATCTAACCAAAGTTTTTATAATCAAAGGGAAAATTGGATCATAGAATCATAGAATCACAGGGGTTGGAAGGGACCTCAAGAGATCATCGGGTCCAACCCCCCTGCTAAAGCAGGCTCTCTAGTTCATATTGCACAGATAGGCATCCAGATGGGTCTTGAATATCTCCAGAGATGGAGACTCAACCACCTCCCTGGGCAGCCTGTCCCTGGGCTCTGTCACCCTCACTGTGAAAAAGTTCTTCTGCATGTTGGTGCGGAACTTCCTGTGCTCCAATTTGCATCCATTGCCCATTGTCCTGTCTCCACATAGCACTGAAAAGGGACCAGCCATTTCCCCCTGCATCCCATACTTAGGATATTTATAGACATTAATAAGGCCCCCCCTTAGTCTTCTTTTCTCCCACTTGTTAATACTAAGCTGCCTTATCACCTCCCATTTTTGTAAATAATGTTTAGTCAGGAGAGGTAGGGAATGATAAGCCACATACAGCTAAGCCTAGACAGCTTCAACCTGCAGACTGAGATAAAGTCAGAATCAGCCTCTCAAAAGAGCTATCATTAGCCATAAATCAAAACATCTGAAAATGTTTAATTTACTCCATTTTCCACTTTTTACAGTTGGACCTACAATGGACCTAAGTGCATTTAAAGATGGGCTGGAAGTTATTGTTCCTGAGCCAATCAAGATCCGTGTTCCTATCACTGGCTACCCTGTGCCAACTGCCACATGGTCTTTTGGTGACCAAGTCTTAGAAGAGGGAGATCGTGTAACAATGAAGACCACTGCCTCCTTTGCAGAACTTGTAATTACTCCAAGTGAACGTCCGGACAAGGGAATATATTCCTTAACATTAGAAAACCCTGTGTCATCTGTTTCAGGAGAAATTGATGTTAATGTCATCGGTAAGCAAACGTATATATTCTAACAGTAACATTCCACATGAGTATGAAATCACACACATTTCAGTAAACTAAGTATATTGAAATATTACTAAAAACGAGAAACCCATTCTCTTGTCTGTGTCCTTAAACTTAGCTGTTTGAGGAAGAATGACTAAGCAAAATAAATCTCCTGGAAGATAGATCACATAGAGATCATCTGTCAAACACCTATCACAAAATAATTTATACAATTTCTCTGATATCTAGCTCGTCCAAGTGCACCAAGAGAACTTAAAGTTTTAGACATAATCAAGAACACGGTACAGCTGTCATGGGAACCTCCAGAAGATGATGGTGGAAGTCCAGTTACTGGCTATATAATTGAAAAACGTGAAGTAAGCCGGAAAACATGGAACAAAGTAAGTTCATTCTTTTTCATTTCAATTTCTATTTGTTTCCACAAGTGTTATTGAATTTTGTGTCTTGTTTTTGTAATTGCTTATTTGGAAATAAATCTAAAAACACATTGGAATCTTTCTTTAATTCAGGTTATGGATAATGTTGTTGACCAAGAGTTCACTGTACCTGACCTCATCCAAGGAAAAGAATATTTATTTAGAGTTTCTGCATGCAATAAATGTGGTCCAGGAGAGCCTGCATATATTGATGAACCTGTAAATATGTCAGCACCAGCAAGTGAGTCAACTATTGCACAATGTTGCTGATTTTCTGTTTCTGAAATCTTGTGGATTTTCAAGATAAGATGTAAAAAAATGACTGGTTTCTAAAAATCCATATATTTTTAATTTCTAATAGCGGTTCCCGATCCACCAGAGAATGTTAAATGGAGAAATCCAACATCAAAAGGCATCTTCCTAACATGGGAGCCTCCCAAATATGATGGTGGTGCCCGTATTAAGGGCTATCTGGTAGAAAAATCCCAACGTGGCACGGACAAGTGGGAGACATGCGGGGAGCCTGTTGTTGAAACAAAGTAAGTTATTTAACATCAGAAGGCATATACTTTCAACTGTATAAGTCATCATCACCACTTCAAATATCTGGATTTTTTTTTCTTTTTTTTAAAAGAATGGAAGTAACCAAACTCAAGGAAGGAGAGTGGTATGCATATCGGGTTAAGGCCTTGAACAGAATAGGAGCTAGCAAGCCAAGCAAGCCAACAGATGATATTCAGGCCATTGATGCAAAAGGTAAGCACTTCAATCACTGAATTACAATAGTTGCTTTATTTTTACAAGTCTCTGAAATACTATTTATATAACAACGTTTTTATTTTCTCCTAAATCAGAGGCTCCAGAAATTTTCTTAGATGTGAAGCTTCTTGCTGGACTTACTGTGAAAGCTGGAACCAAAATTGAGCTGCCAGCTAAAGTAACTGGAAAGCCTGAGCCCCAGATTACTTGGACCAAGGCTGACAAAATTTTGAGACCTGATAACAGAATCACAATTGAAACCAAACCTAATCATTCTACAGTCACTATTACAGACAGCAAGAGGAGTGACAGTGGAACCTATATTATAGAAGCTGTAAATTCCAGTGGACGTGCTACTGCTGTTGTTGAAGTTAATGTTCTTGGTATGCATGTATTTTCTATTGTTTATAAAAATCATTGGTAATGTATAGAGGTATGCAAGCAGAATATTAAAACTCACGTCTTGTCTTCTACAGATAAACCTGGTCCACCAGCTGCATTTGATGTGTCAGAAATCACAAATGAATCCTGCCTTCTGACATGGAATCCTCCACGAGATGATGGGGGTTCTAAAATCACCAACTATGTCCTTGAGAAAAGAGCTACAGACAGTGAAATATGGCACAAGCTGTCATCAACTATTAAGGACACAAAATTCAGAGCTACCAATTTGACTCCTCATAAAGAATATGTGTTCCGAGTCAGTGCTGAGAACATGTATGGTATTGGGGAGCCAGCACAGTGTAACCCCATCATTGCAAAATATTCATTTGGTTAGTTAATTAAATTAATGTTAATTTTTTGCAATATTTTAATAGTAAAAGATATATGATTGATGATTTTTCTTTCTGTTTTTTGTTTGTTTGTTTGTTTTTGTTGGGTTTTTAAAAATATATTTATTAATGTATGTAGACCCACCAGGCCCTCCAACAGGTCTCAAGCCTACAGAGGTCACTAAAGATTCAGTCACCTTAACATGGAATGAACCAGACGAAGATGGTGGCAGCCCTATAACTGGCTACTGGGTTGAAAGATACGATCCTGAGCAAGATAAATGGATAAAATGCAATAAAATGCCAGTGAAAGATACAACTTTCAAGTAAGACTATAGTAAATCTGAAATAAGCCACAGACATGTAAAAATATAACAGTAGCCTTTTAAACAAATTTTACATTTTCCTTACTCTTTTTTCCTTGCTTCCATAAATTTAGATCTGACTAGCATCTCGTGGCATTCCTTTTTTCATAATTAGTTTTAAAGAAAAATGTCTTTCCAAAAGAGTGAATCACCTTTTTTTTTTTTTAATCTTATGTTTTATTTCTGTGCTATATGATTATTCAGGGCGTTCTAAAAGAGCAGGCATACCCATCTCAAGTACCAATATGACCAAACCCTGGCCTTTTTTCTCCTGATACTCATATTAACTAAAAAACATTTACCACACAAAAATGCAAAATGGTTCTCTTAACATTGGTTTTGGTGTCATGCTGCACCATTTTACTGTTGACAATATACCTATTTTGAATATTCACAATTTCATAAAACATCATCAACAGTATTTTGGGTATTTTCAGATTTTCCAGGTAAATTGTAGTATGAGGAGTAGAGGGAATAATGTTTTAGGCATGAATTAATGTGTGTATTTGTTTTAATCAAACTTAATTTTTATTTCCAGAGTTAAAGGTCTCACAAATAAGAAGAAATATAAGTTCCGTGTCTTGGCAGAGAATCTTGCAGGACCTGGTAAACCGAGCAAGGAAACAGAGCCAATCTTAGTGAAAGACCCAATTGGTATAATAAACACATTTTTAGTGCTTTAATTTAACAACAACAAAAAAATTCTATGTTCTTAGTGTAATTAATGTTGGACTCCTGTCTAGATCCACCATGGCCTCCTGGAAAGCCAACTGTGAAAGATGTTGGGAAGACATCATTATTCCTGAACTGGACAAAGCCAGAACATGACGGAGGGGCAAAGATCGAATCTTATGTCATTGAACTACTAAAGACAGGAACAGATGAGTGGGTGAGAGTGGCTGAAGGAGTTCCCACAACTGAACACTTCCTCAAAGGGCTTATGGAGAAACAAGAATATTCATTCCGTGTAAGAGCTGTGAACAAGGCTGGCGAGAGTGAACCGAGTGAACCTAGTGACCCTGTGCTGTGCAAGGAGAGGCTCTGTGAGTATTGTTTCAGAACATACCACTACTGCAAATAGTCTATCTTTAAAAAAGCCCCATGTCAGCCTGTGTCTGTAGATACCAAGTGAACTCTTGGACGGCTTATGAAGTATTAAAAATCGGCCCTCCCCAAAGATTTAAGTTTATGTATATTCCCTGTCTGGCCTATTTTACCTTCTTTTTCTATTTTACAGATCCTCCTTCACCACCTCGGTGGCTTGAGGTTATTAATATTACTAAAAACACAGCAGATCTTAAATGGACAGTCCCAGAAAAAGATGGAGGTTCCCCTATTACCAACTACATTGTTGAAAAGAGAGATGTAAGGCGGAAAGGCTGGCAGACAGTTGATACAACAGTGAAGGACACCAAGTACACAGTGAGCCCACTAACTGAAGGCTCGTTGTACGTGTTCCGTGTGGCTGCTGAAAATGCCATTGGACAGAGTGACTATTGTGAAATTGAAGATTCAGTGCTTGCTAAGGATACTTTCAGTAAGTTTCGGATTTACCAAGTGATCAGTAGAAGCAGACCATGTGTAATGGATTCCTGTTCTAATGTATGTATCTTTTTCTTTAGCAACCCCTGGACCACCATATGCTCTTACAATAGTTGAAGTGACAAAAGGTCATGTTGATTTGAAATGGGAACCACCTAAGAATGATGGTGGCAGACCTATTCAAAGGTAAGGTCATTTTATGTTTGTGTAGTGTTTCCTGTAGATGACGATCTTTTCATGAATGAAGACATTTCTCTAAAAATACTTATATTTTAAATAGACACTTTTTATATGAAAAAGAGGTTAATGATGTAAAACAGATGCCATGTGGTAAAAGCACCTAAGGGAGTGATTTTAAAATGTGGAAATTATGCAAATATAAATAACCTAATATGCCTTAACAATAAATGTGTGTCAACATCCTTAAAACAGCACCTAATAAAATCAGATTAAATTAACCTGTATATAAAATTTTAAAAAAACTTAATGCAACTGTAGTCTGCAGTTCTTCAAGACCTGTAGACACTTAGACCCATCTAGCAAGTAATAGTTACTTTCCTTCTGTCTTAGTTTCTCATTCAAACTGTATAATGAGCCAGGATGAAGCCTCCTCTTTTCTGCTCATTCTCTCCTTTATTGCATTTTTCTAACAAACTGGTTTACTCCTTTTTATTGTTTCTAACTTGTCCTTTCCTTTGCTTTGCTTTCTAAAGTATCTGAAATTCACTTCAAATGCCAGTTTGTTTTCCCTTCTTTATATTTTCACTCTTCCTCTCATTCCTACTACGGTAAGCACATAATAAACAAACTGACTACTACAGAGATCTGCCTGAAGCAAACATCATGTAATTCACATTACTTTCCCATAGCCTTTCACAGGCAGAATTTTGATAGTGTAACTCAGATAATACCCACAAACTTTTTCAGGGTACTAACCACTGAGATCCATGCTAACATATATTAAGTATAACTTCGAGGTTTTTTTTAACTCGGCAGCTCTCTAAAACCTGGTAACACAGCAGAAATTGAGGAACTGGTTTTCAGAATTGAGTATGTCAGTAATGTCAGCCCCATTATATCTAAGATGTACCAGGACTAACAGAACTAAGTGTGTGATGTGTAAAGTTCATAAAATCTTTCACCCATTATTCACGCTACTTGTCTATTGGCCAAGCTATTCTAATGTCTATCAGTTTTATTGAGCAAAATCATAATGTGTTCCTATTTCAAGTCCCTGATAGTATTTTCCCCAATTTATTCAGATATGTTATTGAAAAGAAAGAAAAACTAGCCACTCGCTGGGTAAAAGCTGGCAAGACAGCTGGCCCAGACTGCAATTTCAGAGTGACGGATGTCATTGAAGGTACAGATGTACAGTTCCAGGTTCGTGCAGAAAATGAAGCTGGCTGTGGTCATCCAAGTGAACCAACTGACCTCATTCATATTGAAGATCCAACAAGTAAGTAACGATGTAATATATACTGCATGGTTTATGAAATGTGTAGAACAGTTATTCTGGGAGAAAAATTATATAATTATTTTCCATTTCTGTATGCATAATCCATTACTGAATGCATTATGCATAATAATATTAATATATTATTAATCTATACAGTGTATGGATTATGCAATGTGTAGAACATCTATTCTGGGAGTAAAATGACACAATTATTTTCCATTTCTACAGGCCCTCCTTCACCTCCTCAGGATTTACACGTCACAGATGCAGGTCGGAAGCACATTTGCATTGCATGGAAACCGCCTGAGAAGAATGGTGGAAGCCCAATTATAGGCTACAATGTTGAGATGTGTGAAGCAGGAACAGAAAAATGGATGCGAATCAATTCTCGTCCAATAAAAGATCTAAAATGTAAAGTGGAGGAAGGTGTTGTTCCAGACAAGGAATATGTGCTGAGAGTCAGAGCTGTCAATGCTGTTGGAGCTAGTGAGCCATCAGACGTCTCAGAAAAAGTTGTTGCCAAGGACCCAGACTGTAAGAATAGATTATTTTTTCTTTTTTATTTTTTTTTCCTAGATCTGCATAACTGAAAAAAGGTGTTTGTCAACACTCTAGTAATATCATACTTACTTTTACAGGTAATCCAACGATTGATCTAAAAACTCGTGACATTGTTGTTGTTAAAGGGCAGAAATTAAGTATCCCAATACCCTTCAGAGCTGTTCCATCTCCAACTATAACATGGCACAAAGATGGCAAAGAACTGAAAGCTGGTGACAGAACAACAATGAAGAGTGACTACACCTCTGCATTGCTCGAAGTCATAGACAGTGTTTATGCTGATGCTGGTGTTTACACTATCACATTGGAGAACAAGCTGGCATCAACAACTGGCTCAGTCAATGTCAAAGTCATAGGTAACTAGCCATCTTCTGTTCTGAAATAGATACTTATCACCACTTGCGCCCTGCAGCTGACAGAAGAAAGGACTAGCAAAATTCCTTTTCTGTCATATGGAGGAATCACATCAACTCAGACACATGTAGATTTCAAATAATGCCAATAAAGGCATTAATGTCACAAAATATCACAGAAAAACTGCTTTACCTCAAGTTGGTCTAACTAGTCAGTGGTTGCTCAGATCCCAGTTATAATGAATAGTCATCATATCAAAAAGCCTATAAGAATTCTGTATATTTCTCAATTTAGGAACATAAATTCATACATGGTGCTGTGTATAGTGCAGCACTATTTGTTTTGGTTTGCTTTGTGCAAAGCAAAAAAAAAATTGTTGATGGGATATATTTTCCCATCAACTTAGTTAACTAATTTTATTATTCTTATTTAAAACAGGTCCACCTGGACAGTGTAAAGACATTAAGGCAAGCGATATTACTAAAAATTCTTGCAAAGTATCCTGGGAACCTCCAGACTTTGATGGTGGTACTCCTATTCTGCATTATGTTCTGGAACGCAGAGAAGCTGGTCGTAGAACATATATCCCGGTCATGTCTGGTGAAAACAAGCTTTCATGGCAAGTCAAAGACCTTATCCCAAACTGTGAATATTACTTCCGTGTTAAAGCTGTCAATAAGATTGGAGGAGGTGAATATCTTGAACTGAGAAATCCAATCATTGCAGAAGACCCAAAACGTAAGTGTTTTTTACTACTAAATAATCTAGCAAATTGAATTTTAACTAAAATCTTCATACTTTCTTTTCTCATATGGTCTTTCTTTTCCTACTCTTCCACAGAGCCTCCAGATCCTCCTGTTGACCTTGAGGTCCATAATCCAACATCGAAATCAGTAACACTTACATGGAAACCACCCCTGTTTGATGGTGGAAGCAAGATTATGGGCTATATAATAGAAAAGCTCACCAAGGGCAAAGAAAGGTGGGAGAGATGCAATGACTATCTGGTACCTCTATTAACTTATCCGGTGAAAGGTCTCGAGGAAGGAAAGGAATACCAGTTTCGTGTTCGTGCTGAGAATGCTGCTGGCATCAGTGAGCCTTCTCGGATTACTCCTTTTGTGAAAGCTGTGGATCCTATTGGTATGAATTGCTCATTTGATTATTTGTAGTAATTGCCATACATCCGCAAACATGTTGGAAGATGCTACTCTCCATTTAACATTCTGTTATTACAGAGGCTCCAAAAGTCTTCCTTGCTGCAAGCCTACAGTCTGGCCTTGAGGTGAAGAGAGGTGATGAGATCATACTTGAGGCACATATTTCAGGATCACCATATCCATCTATCACTTGGCTGAGGAACGATGAAGTTGTCAGACCAGAGGAAATCAAAAAGAGGGTAACAACATATACAAGGAAGAAGAAGGGTGAAGCTGAAGAAGAGGAACCTTTCCAGCTTTCACTACCAGAACGTATGAGTATTGACAACCATAAGGAAGGGGAATCTGTACTATCAATTCGTGATTCCATCAGAGCTGACCATGGCACATTTACAATTAAAGTGGAAAATGATCATGGTGTTGCAAAAGCCTCATGTGAAGTCAACGTGTTAGGTATGTCATGAATGTCCTCAAAAACAATTAGTTATTCAGAGTATTGGAAAAAAAAAGTGCACAAGATAGCACTCATGATTTGTCTTGCTTTACTAACAGATACACCTGGGCCTCCAGTCAATTTTGTATTTGAAGATGTGAGGAAAAATTCTGTCATTTGCAAATGGGAGCCTCCTCTTGATGATGGTGGAAGTGAAATCCTAAACTATGTACTAGAAAAGAAAGACAACACAAAAGCTGAAATGGGCTGGGTCACTGTCAGCTCAACACTCAGGCATTGCAAACTCCATGTAACAAAACTGATTGAAGGAAAAGAATATCTCTTCCGTGTATTTGCTGAAAACAGAGTTGGACCAGGGCCACCATGTGTTTCAAAACCAATGACAGCAAAAGACCCTTTCTGTAAGTTCAGATTTTTAAATACCCTTTCAGAAAATGAGTGTAAAATTACATAGACTCAGAATACTCAGCTTCATCTGTGTGAATCTTTCCCAGAAGAAAATTGAGCAATATAATTATTATTTATTGCACATTTTAAGCCTTAGAAATAAAAGGAAATACAGAAAATATTCTAATATCAATAACACAGAAATAAGAATGACAGTCAGTGTCATAAAGCTTTATACTTAAAACAACATCAGAATTCTCTGTGTTCAATAGACTAATACTCTTAAAGAGAGAACTGCTGCAAGTTTGATTAGTGATTGCTTTTAGGAATCAACGTTTCTAAGAAAGAGAGTCAAAGAACTATGAACAACTTAAAATAGCCATTTCTCATATCTTAATTCTCTTAGCTTTCAGTAAACTCTGAAGACAGCAGTGATGACAAAATTGCAATTGTGTTTTTACAGCTCCACCAGATCCACCTAATAAGCCTGATGTGCAAGATGTTACCAGCAACAGTATGCTGGTTAAATGGAATGAGCCAAAAGACAACGGCAGCCCAATCATAGGATATTGGATTGAAAAACGTGAAATTAATAGTACTCATTGGGCTCGGGTCAACAGGAATCTTGTGAATGCTCTGGAAACAAAAGTTGAAGGACTGTTGGAAGGATTAACGTACATCTTTAGAGTATGTGCTGAAAATGCAGCTGGCCCTGGTAAATTTAGCCCACCATCAGATCCAAAAACTGCACAAGACCCAATAAGTAAGTAGCTTAGCAGAAGCTAATAGCAGATGGGTAACAGAATAGGATTCATAGCCTTTAACTTTGATTTACACCTTTTTATTTAATAGTGCCACCTGGTCCACCGATTCCAAGGATTGCCGATACAAGTTCAACTTCTATTGAGTTAGAATGGGAACCTCCTGTATATAATGGTGGTGGAGATATCACTGGTTACCATGTATACAAACAACTGGTGGGAGTAAAAGAGTGGTCACGCTGCACAGAGAAACCCATTAAGGTTCGCCAGTATACTGTTAAAGAAGTCAGAGAAGGTGCGGACTATAAACTCCGTGTTACTGCACTTAATGCAGCTGGTGAAGGACCACCCGGTGAAACTGAACCCGCAACAGTTGCCGAACCTAAAGGTATTGCAATTCTACTATTTTCAAGTAATGTTCAGCTGCCTAAAATGTAGAACTGAAGCTCTCCCTTGACGAAATTAACTCTTTATCTCTCTTCTACAGAGCCTCCCACTGTTGAGCTGGATGTTTCTGTCAAAGCAGGCATTCAGATCATGGCTGGACAAACTATTAAAATTCCCGCTACTGTGACAGGGCGTCCTACTCCCACCATTGTATGGGCTGTAGAGGATGGTGAATTAGACAAAGATCGAGTTGTTATTGAAAATGTTGGGACAAAATCTGAGTTAACCATTAAGAATGCATTGAGAAAAGACCATGGAAGATATGTAATTACTGCTACCAATAGCAGTGGTTCCAAATCTGCAGGAACCAGAGTAGAAGTATTTGGTAAGAAAAACATTTTCTGAAATCAACTGAGAATTTCTTTTGGTGAGATAATCTTTGGGCTTTATCCTACTCATTTGTTTGATTTTTCAGATGTTCCTGGGCCAGTCCTTGACCTAAAGCCAGTGGTCACAAACAGAAAGATGTGTTTGCTTAACTGGTCTGATCCTGAAGATGATGGTGGCAGTGATATCATAGGCTTCATTGTTGAACGGAAGGATGCCAAAATGCATACATGGAGACTAGCTGTAGACACAGAGAGATCTAAATGTGATATTACAGGTCTAGTTGAAGGACAGGAATATAAATTCCGTGTTAGTGCCAAGAACAAGTTTGGTACTGGTCCACCTGTTGAAATAGGGCCCATTCTTGCAGTTGATCCATTAGGTAAGTTGACTAACTTTATGGGTTATTTAAAACAAATTTTAACTATAGGTTAATAAACCAGCATTGTTGTGTAAATTGTTTTCTGTACAGAAAGTATATTTACTTTTCTACTACCTGGATAAGGCATCTTCCTTAGATTATTTCCTTTGGTCAGATCTCTGAATCAGTTCTGCAAAACTATTATGGTTCTTTATGTAACAAAAAACTGATGTCTACTGAGTCACGACTTGTTATACTTTTATCCATATACATGAGACAATTTATACTATCCCACAACGATACTCAGATAATTTTGCATGCAAAAGCTATGGCTTTAAAGAACCAGAGCTACTGTGTTCATATGATTTTAAAATGTCTGGGTTTTTAATGGGGTTTTTTTCATTATGATTTATCTTTGTTAATAGGTCCTCCAACAGCACCTGAGAGGTTTATGTACACAGAGAGGACAAAGTCAACCATCACACTTGATTGGAAGCCTCCACGTAGTGATGGTGGCAGTCCTGTCTTAGGTTACATTGTTGAGAAGAGGAGACATGATTCAAAAGACTATGAAAGAGTTAATGCAAGGCTCTGTCCAAAAACATCTCTTCTTGTTGAAAACCTTGATGAACTTCATATGTATGAATTCCGTGTCAAAGCTGTCAATGCTATTGGAGAAAGCGAACCATCATTGCCCCTCAATGTGGTTATACAAGATGATGAAGGTATATCTGCTTAAAGAAACCAATGCAAATATATCCAGAACACCACAAGGTAGTTTCTGTTTCATCTCAAACTTCACTCTGACAATTTCCATTTTCTTTTCAGTACCTCCCACTGTTACGTTACGCTTGGCTGTGAGAGGAGATACTATCAAAGTGAAGGCAGGAGAACCAGTTAATATTCCTGCTGATGTGACAGGTCTGCCAATGCCAAAGATTGAATGGGACAAGAATGAAGTTTTAATTGACCAAACATCCAGTGCACTTAAGATAACCAAGGAAGAAGTATCTAGAAGTGAAGCAAAAACTGAACTTATCTTGCCAGCAGCAGTAAGGGGTGATAAAGGCACTTACACCGTGAGAGCTTCCAATCGTCTTGGCACTGCATTTCGTAATGTGCATGTTGAAGTGTATGGTAAGAATGCAACATTGTAATAAAATGACAGCTAATAAAATTCTTTTGCCTTTCTCTAAATGTAATTCTATGCTTTATTGTTTTCATACAGATCGTCCTTCTCCACCAAGAAATCTTGCTGTTTCTGATATTAAAGCAGAATCATGCTATTTAACATGGGATGCACCTCTTGATAATGGTGGTAGTGAAATTACCCATTACATTATTGAGAAACGTGATGCTAGTAGGAAGAAATCTGAGTGGGAAGAAGTCTCCAAAAGTGCTGTTGAGAGAAGATTTGGGGTAAGTTATAAAATATCTTTATTACGTACTTTAATATACATTAAAAAATAACAGTAGTACACCTCTAGTTAAAACTTTCAGTTGCATAGATACCTGTACTTGTGCTCCATTTAGACTCCAGAATTACTGAATGTTGCCCATCTATGTATGTGTGTTTTCTTCATGTCACAAAAGTAGTTTTCTTTTGCTACTTTATCTCACCTGAGTTTAGAATACCTCTTCCTTTCTATTTCACAGCATTATTCATACCTCGACTAACAGAAAAAAATAAACATGATGAAATTTTTATTTATGTTTGAAATAAGACTATCCTTCAGTCATCACATGCAGCTGTGTAGTACATGAATATATGGAATCTCACTGACATACAAGAGATAATTTAAATTTTAAAAATGCGTAACTTCAAATAAGCTTATTCTGAAAGTGATGAACTATTCATTTAAATCTTATTTTTCAGGTATGGAATCTTGCAACAAATGAAAAATATCAATTTAGAGTCCGAGCTGTAAACAAATATGGAATAAGTGATGAATGCCTCTCAGAAAAAGTTGTTATTAAGGATCCTTATGGCCTTCCTGGACCACCTGGAAAGCCAAAAATTTTAGATCGCACCAGATCATCAATGCTGGTGACTTGGGAGCCTCCTTTGAACAATGGTGGCAGTCCAATAACTGGCTATTGGTTGGAAAAGAGAGAGGTGGGAGGTGTCTACTGGTCACGTGTTAACAGGGCTCCAGTGACAAAACCATCAGTAAAAGGTCTAGAGTACAATGTGCTTCGTTTGGCTGAAGGTGTTGAATACCAGTTTAGAGTTATGGCTGAAAATCTTGCTGGAATTGGCCCTCCCAGTGAACCCTCAGATCCTGCCTTAGCAGCAGATCCCATATGTAAGTATATGATTTGTATGACTATTTTTAAAGGACTACATCACACCAGAACCAAACATATTATTATTACTTGTAATGAATTTACTGCATTTAATCCAAAGCTTTGTTTTCATTAAAACAATATATACAATACTGGCATTAAGTAGTTTTCTGATTTGCTGGTTTTCACTGTTTTAAAAGTAATTAACATTAATTACATTTTTATATGAACAATAAACTGTGATTACACTGAGATTGCTATATAAACTTCAGAATCAGGTTTTTATATTATATTTTTTCTTTATTATAAAGGGATCAATCTTGATGCCTTGTAGCTCAAGTATCCCTTAATAATATAAGTAATAAATATATAATTACTATGCATGTTCTAGTATTATACACTCTATGTATGACAGAAGAAAATTGAAATGCTTACATTCTAGAAACCTTTCAGAAAAATACAGGCAGACACTAACTCTCAGGTAATTTTCACTTGCTCTTGTTTTACAAGTTGTGCCTGGTCCACCATCTTGCCCAGAGGTCAAAGACAAAACTAAATCATCTGTAGCTCTTGCATGGAAGCCTCCACAAAAGGATGGTGGCAGTCCTATAAAAGGATATATTGTTGAAATGCAAGATGAAGGTAGTACTGACTGGAAGAAGGTGAATGAAGGAGACAAACTCTTTCCTACTTGTGAATGTGTTATTCCCAACTTGAAAGAGCTCAGAAAATACCGATTTAGGGTGAAAGCTGTAAATGCTGCTGGAGAATCAGAACCAAGTCCTGCAACATCAGAAATACCCATCCAAGATATTCTAGGTAAGTGTTCTATGAATTAATTTAGGCATTTCTATCTAAATGCCAACTACTGATGCGAATGTTCAAGCCAGATGCCAAGCAAGACAAAGACAAAACAGAATAATTGTGCAAACATGTAATAAAAGATTGATACATATTTTTGAAAGTGTCATGACCATTACCAGGGCAGGCTCCATTAGAAAATGGATGAGTACCTAAGGAAATAATCTGTATTTTATGAAAAGAATTACTACAAACTTTTCTATTTGTATACTTCTCAGCTTCCATTTTGAACACCAAATCCAACATGCATTCGGCTACTTTCAGTAGCTTTTTTAATTTATGTATTAAAATATTTTTGCAGAGGAACCAGAAATCTTCCTTGACATTGGAGCACAGGATTTCCTCTCTTGCCGTGCTGGCACAACAATTAAAATCCCAGCTGTTATCAAGGGTCGTCCAGTTCCAAAAACATTTTGGGAGTTTGAAGGAAAAGCAAAGACAACAGCAAAGGTTAGTAAAAGAAAAAGATTTTTTGTTTTTCTACATATCTTTCTAGACCTTTTAATCCCTGTTTTATATTTATATTTACACTATTTTCCTTTGTTTACAGGAGGGAGGTCATAATGTACCTGAAGAAGCTCAGGTAAAGCAAAAGCATTTTGTAACTTCAGTATTGCTGCATTTTTTGCAAACATGAAGTTGATCTATTCTCTTTCTTTCTGTAACACACAGGTGGAAGCAACTGATACCCGTTCAACAATTATCATTCCAGAGTGCAACAGAAGTCACTCTGGAAGATACAGTATTACAGCAAAGAACAAAGCAGGACAAAAAACTGTTCATGTCAGAGTCAACGTGCTTGGTAAGGCTTACAGATATTGAAGTATTCAAATAGTAGCTTTCAGTCTTATTTTTCTACATACTTATGTAAAATTGTTTCTGTTGTGCTTTTACCTTAACAGATGTCCCAGGTCCACCAAAAGACCTAAAAGTAAGTGATATCACAAGAGGTAGTTGCAGACTTTCATGGAAGATGCCAGATGATGATGGTGGAGATAGAATCAGAGGCTATGTTATAGAGAAAAGAACTATTGATGGGAAAGCCTGGACTAAGGTCAATGCAAACTGTGGAAGTACTTCTTTTGTTGTACCTGATCTCATATCTGGGCAAGAGTATTTCTTCCGGGTACGTGCAGAAAACCGTTTCGGTGTTGGTCCTCCTGTAGAAACCATCCAACGAACCACAGCCAGGGATCCAATCCGTAAGTAAAATCAAAGTAAATAAAATTCTTTAAAACCAGATTGGATTGTATAGTGGATTTATTCACATTTCTGTTTTGTTTGTGAAGATCCTCCTGATCCACCTATTAAACTGAAGATTGGTCTTGTAACCAAGAACACAGTGAGTTTGACATGGAAACCACCAAAGAATGATGGTGGAGCTCCTGTTACACATTATAACGTTGAATGTCTCCGTTGGGATCGTACTGGAGAAGTGAAAGAGACTTGGAAGCAATGTAACAGACGTGATGTGGAGGAAACAAAGTTTACTGTTGAGGATCTTGTAGAAGGTGGAGAATATGAATTCAGAGTCAAAGCTGTAAATATAGCGGGTCCCAGTAGACCTTCAGCTACAGTTGGCCCACTTGTTGTCAAAGACCAGACATGTAAGTGCTAACTGATACTAGTATATACAAATTTCATTTTAAAGTTATGAAGTATTTCTGTGTGCTAATTTTTTTTCAACATTTCATTGTAGGCCCACCATCTATTGAACTGAAAGAATTTATGGAGGTTGAAGAAGGGACAGATGTTAACATTGTGGCTAAGATAAAGGGTGTACCCTTCCCCACATTAACATGGCAAAAAGCTTCTCCAAAGAAACCAGATGACAAAACACCAGTGTTGTATGATCAACACGTAAACAAGATTGTTGCTGAAGATACTTGCACTTTATTGATTCAACAGTCTCGCAGAAATGATACAGGCTTATATACTATAACAGCTGTAAATAATCTGGGAACTGCTTCAAAGGAGATGAGACTGAACATTTTGGGTAGATATCAAGAACTCTTATGCATTGCATAAATTTGTAGCATTCATGTCATACTTTGTTTTAATAGGATTTGAATTAATTCTTCTTTATAAAAATGTATCTTTTAGGTCGTCCTGGACCTCCAGTCGGACCTATTAAATTTGAATCCATTTTGGCTGATAAAATGACGATATCATGGCTTCCTCCATTAGATGATGGTGGTTCTAAGATTACAAACTATGTTATAGAGAAAAAAGAAGCAAATAGGAGGACATGGGTACCCGTTACTAATGAGCCTAAGGAATGCTTATTCACTGTTCCCAAGTTGATGGAAGGCCATGAGTATGTGTTCCGCATTATGGCACAAAACAAATATGGTATTGGAGAACCTTTGGATAGTGAACCAGAAACAGCACGAAATCTTTTTAGTAAGTAGGAATATGCTTTCAGATTATGTCAGTTGTTTTCATACACTGCTATTTGTACAACATTTGTTAAATAGCACTATTAATTTTCTTTCTCCGTGTAATTAAATTTTCTAGAATACCTTGAAGAGTTTTAGAACTAGCAGTGAGTTCTTAAAAGCATGTGTCATAACTCAAACTATTTTTCTCTCTCCTTATGTATTAAAATATTATCTCAAGCTTTTAAGGTTTAAATATACAAATAAGTGTTTCTCTCATAAGATTCAGGTCATTCTACTGTATTTGAGACATTATTGAACTTATAGATCAGAAAGAGTCGATTTTCTGCCTTCAGTTCAGACAGGATAGCTCTGATGTAGAAGAAATCTTAGGCTGGCAAGAGAAAAATCATTCTTTACACATCCAAGGTTATGCTGGGCACTGAAATTAAATAGTGACCCAGGAAGGCAAGAAAAACTT
>VZTU01008429.1:357-18731 GCA_013400835.1 Zapornia atra | reverse complement strand
GGTGTTGTTGTGGTGTTTGTTTGGTGGTGGTGGTGGTTGTTTTTCCTGAGTAACTGCAAACTGAACAAATCCAAAGCAGATGATCAGCACAGGGAGCACAAAGGGACTTGAGCTCAGACACCACCAACGCTGTCAGCCCCAGTGTTGCTGCAACGATGCTTAAAAACCTGCTGAGGTGAAAAGCCACTGACTCTACAGTTTTCTACGAGTTTCGGTGAGGATGAGGAAGATGGATCCCCTTTGCGCCTGCTTCTGAGCCCAGTTGTGCTGCTCATGAATGACTTCTGTGGTCAGAATGTTTGTGCTATTTAAAATACACTTTGCTGTATAAAATGTACTGGTTTGCTGCCAGTATAATTAAAGTGGTACAGCCTGCAGTGTGTGTGCAGCTCTTCAAGCATCAGTATGTCAGAAATCAGTATGCTCGCGGGGAGCTACGGGAGTAAGTTATATTGGGACAATCTCCTTGATTTAAATTAGAAGGAGTTCACAGGAAGGCTGTCTCTCCTCTCTGAAATGTTACGGTTAAAAAAAGAAAAAATGAGAAAAATTGCCTGTTTGACACAGGAGCTGCATGTAGCTTAGCTCCCAGGTAGGGCCTGGACTGGCTTTCTGTAACACAGTAAGTCAGAGGCAGTGATTTGCCACCAGCATTGCACAGACTAGTGACACAATTGTGGCTTTCCCTGGCACTGAGGTTTTTTTGACAGCAGTTACGCATGGCTTTTCAAGGGCTCTCAAAAGCCTTTTCTGCTTGGAAGCGCTATTCAAGGCCCCCAAAGCAGTGGCTGACAGCAGAAGAACCCACACCACCGTATTAGGTCTCTCCAGGGAGTTCTGATGTACCTTTTACACCTCCATCTCCTGAAACTTCTGCTGCTGTCTTTCCAGCTTCTGACTACTAGCCAGAGGAGGAAGAAAAGCGCATTTGGAAAGCCCAAGACTTTCCTGTGCACCTGTTTTGCACAATGCCAGGAGACCTCTGGTACTGCCTGTGCTTTCTGGTTTCTTTCTCTCTGCTTTTTTAATTTCCACCAGGCTGTTTTGCATCTTGGGATGGTAAGCTGTCCTTACCTCCTAAGTGTTTTTCCTAGTCTTGGAGTTTGCAGCCGCCGTTCCCTTTGCACCTCGTGTTGAGCTGTGCAAATGTCCAGGTGTTGCTTTGATCTGTGTTATGTGGCCTAAGAGGCAGCAGGATGGGAAGAGCAATAGGATGTGTATCAGTTGTCAGGTGGAGGGGGCCACAAGCCAGTAAGAATCGGTTGCAGTTGTAGCAACTTCAAGAACACAAGCTACAAGCAGCAGGGAGTCACCCTTGCTGCCTCACCCCAGAAGGCATACACGAGCTCCAAGCAGGGATCAGTGAACTGGGAAAACAGAGCATGTACTAATACAGGAACAAGAGTTTGTTAAGGACTGGAGCCAGTGGCAGTCAACACCTCCCCTTCTCAAAACTGAAAACTTTCCCTATTACCCGTGGAAGTGCTTGAGGAGGTATTTTAGGGGATGGGGAGTTTCTTGGCTGAGGAGAGCGTGGTGCCAAAGGCACCGGAGCTGCGACATTTTTGTGGTTGGGGAAGCTTCCCCTGCTGTAGGGCAGTCCCTGTCTTGGGCAGGTACGTTGGTATGACAGTTGTGAGCTTGCAACTTAAGTTGCTGCTGATTAAATTTGTCAGGTGTGGCTGGGAGGTGTGAAGAGCTTTAACCTGGAAGAGATCTTGCTTCCAAAGCAAAAGCCATTGAGAAAGTAGCAGTTGTCAGGGAGCGCTGATGCAGAAAGGAAACCTCCCTGGCTCCTTAGCCCTGAACAACACTGGCTTAGATTCCCATGGAGGTGAAAGTCACCCCAGTCACCCTAGCAGGTGAGTTCACAGAGGCAACCCTCGCCCGTGGCTTCCTGAACCACCCTGCAGGCATCTAACTGGACCTGAGGCACACTGCCTCCTCCTTTCTTGGCAGAGGNACCTGCTCCAGCGTGGGTCCTCCATGGGCTGTAGATGGGATCTCTACTTCCTGTCATCATCCACGGGCTGCAGGGGATAGCCTGCTTTACCATGGTCTTCTCCATGGGCTGCAGGGGAATCTCTTTCTTCAGCTCCTGAAGCACCTCATCCTCCCCCTCTCCTTCACTGACCTTGGTGCCCACACAGCTTCTTACATCTTCTCACTCCCTTCTCTGGGGGCAAAATGTCCTGCTGCCAGCATCCACCGGGGAGCACCCAGTCTTTGTGTGTCATGCCTATTCCAGCCAATATTTACATCACCCCTGGCAAGACTGTTTTGCAAACTGTGAGATCTCAGTGGCTGGAAACAGCCTCCTAAGGCCAGAGCCTTCTCTACGCTAGGAAGATTTTAATATCTGTTCCAATTAAGAGCACTAAAGACATGTATTAAAGGGTTTAAGGTGAGGAATGCTATATTTATGGAAAGCCAATTCCATAACCCTTTATTCCTAAAACCAATGACAAGCCCAAACCCGAAAATCCTACACTGAGTTTATCTGTCCTTTGGCCATCCAACCTGAGGACAGAAAATTCCAACTCAGCATCCAGTGGAGACCTAGGGTGGTTGCAAGCCTTGTTCCAGATGCAAATGGCACCCTTCCACCCCGCTGCCTGCGTCTGCCAGCAGCGCCGGAGGGCTACATGTTCCCTTGGGTTCAGGGCCTTACCTTGCAGGCACACTACAGCCCTGCTTCCCTCTACCACCTTAAATTCATTTGTGTATGCCGCTGCCTGTAGCCAGTCCTGACCAAGATGTCAGTGAGCTTTCTGGCAAGGGGCTCCTTGCCTTTCCTTTCAGAACTTGAGATGGGGGTTGGGGGGGGATGATGTTTTGGGTTTGTTTTTTTTTCCTTACATCCTCACCACCCCTCCACACCTAAGGAAAGCTCAAGGCAGCAACATGGTGGTGCAGGTTGGAGCACCATTAGCTCAAGCAGGAGCTGCATGGTCTGAGCTCCAAAGGCACTGAGCAACAGGACACTTGCAAAGAGCTGGAGCATGCTGGTAAGGGGACGCCCCCCTCCCCCCCAAGATGTGTGTCCCTGTTCCTGCAGCAGCGGCAGGAGGAACAGCTGTGAAAATGCCTGGGAAGCTGGACCTGTGAAGCTGGTTCATACACTGCTCAACTCATGGATTTCATCCTGTGCCGCAGCATTACTTTCATCATCAACCAGACTGGTTTACATGACCACTCCTTGACTTCCAATGATTCAAAACAACTTTTTTTTTTTTTATTCCTTTTTTATTTGGACAATATATATATACATATGTACAAAACCATCTATGCCTACTTTTTTTTTTTTCCTTTTCTTTTTTTTACAATTTTATGTGATTTACAAAACAGGACAGCAAAATAACTTATAAAGGATACGAATACTGTACAAAAATAAAACTGATTAAACTGTTGGAAGTTGGTATTTTACAGCATTACAGATCACTAGTCTGTAAAACAGCATTTTGAAGTATGTGTCCAGTCTGGTGTATGCTGGGCTAGGTCCATCTGCAAACTGAAAACAGATCTGTAATACAGGTCATGAAAAAACATTCAGAAAAGAAGGATGTTGCATCGCTATACCTTTTAAAGCCATGACTTCTCTATCTATAGTAATGGGCTTTCTTAACCAAGGAGAAGAGCTGTCCTAACTTCATCACTATTAAGCATTTCTCAAATAGCACAGCAAGTACATACAGTATTAGAGAACCTGGTTTTCTTTTCTAGCATCTGCAACACTCTTTGAACCTTAACTTCAGGATGCAAAGAACCCACCCCGCAGTTTGTTGTATGTGTTAGAGACACTGTTTGCTCTTACCCAAAGGAAAACTTCAAAAAGACACAAACGAAACATTGACACGAAATCTCAAAACTTTATTATTATCCCCAATATATTCTGTTAGTGGTTAATGAATCACATGAATCCCGTCTGTCCAATGCTGAAGTACAGCATGCGCTAGAGCAAATGGGTTACCATTTAGGAAGGTTTTTTTCAGAAACAGGATCTTGCCACATGCAATGAGAACACACAACTGTACGTCCCACGGTCCAAAAGTACCCCCTGGCCTGTTAAGAGTCTTTCAGAGTTCACAGGTACAATGACATCTCTTTCACTCTGCACTCTACCCCAAATTCGCAAGGTGGAAACCATGAATCTGGCCATTAACTTCCACGTGTCGGTTAATCCCGGTAGCTACGTGACCAAAACATCTACCTACTGATTTAGGAGCTGCTTATCAGCTGTGGCTTCCCATTGTGGTTGAGAGGATGTGAGGGTTTTCTTGTGTTTCACAGGATCAGGCCTTAATTCTCCAAGTGCTGTTATCTGTCCTACAAAATCCTTAACAATCCACGTTGCAGGACGGACCCCAAAGTCTGCATGGTCTTTACAGAGGAGAGTGAAGATGAATATGCACCTTGGAACCTCACTGGGCTACACCTGGCCCTGACCCCACTCAACAAGGCAGCATTAACAGTACTGGTAAGCAGAACACTTTTTTCTGTTTTCTTTTTTTGGTATTTCTAGATCAGTAGAAACACCAAGGCTACCTATTTTCATTAGGAAGAACCTACGTCACTAGGACTCAATTTGGACACCAGAAATTAAAGTTTGGTTTCTAAAATAAATGTTTCAAAAAGCTGAAACGGAGGTAGAAAGTGTGCTTGGTTTCCTGATGTCTTCACTGAAGAAAACACATCCCTTTTTACTCCACAGACTGCTCAATATCCCTAATGCCTTAAAAGCAGTTCTCTTCACATAGACGGAATTTATCATGAACTACACAGGTAAAAACACTATAGGCAAACTGATTTCTAATGCTGAAAACCTTATACAACTGTAGAAGAAAACACTCTACTCTCTGAGTTTTTTTTTTGTTTGTTTGTTTCTAGGAAGCAAGCTTTTTATCAGGTAAAACAATAAGATACTGTAATTGCAGGTGCACTAACAAGACTTCTTATGTACAGAATTTTACAAGATGACCTAAATTCATCTGCAGTGGAAACACTTTGGGTGTCGGTGTGATCGCTCACGAGATGAATTTGGTCCTAAGTCTCTATCGTAGGGCTGCACCTCCCCTTCCACTTCTGAAGGAAGGGGTAAAAACCGGACAGGAGAAGAATGTTTCTGGAAAAAGTAACGTGTAAACAGAATTCTCCCCCCCTCTATGCAGCTGGGATGGGGAAGAAGAAAAAAAGAAAAAAAAAATTACCAGTAACTAACCTCTTACAGTTCGTGTTTTTAGCATAAAAAAAGATTAAATGCTCAGCTAATGGCCACAACTTAAGAAGTTTTTCATCCGTGATCTCTTTGCTCCTCTTAAAGAGCAAAGCACAGCTTTAAAACAAAATACCGCCTCCTCTGTCAGTATCTGGTGTGCCACGCATGGCACGGGTACGGCCGCAGGTAGCGAGAGAAGGCTGTGTCACCAAGCAGTGCTTCGACACACCTCCTGTGCTCCATTTCCAACTAGCTGACGGTGCTCCCCCACACCCTACAGAAACAGCGCTCAGGAGACAGGGGAGCCCTCCCGAAGCGCTCCCCGCAACAACTTCCACTGTTCCCATTAGCAGAGTACTCGTAAGGAAAGGTCTACTCTCTCCATAAGCACACGCAGCTCCGGTAGGACGCGGCAGGAGCTGGGCAAGGGTATGAAGAGAATAAATCTTTAAGGCAAGTGTAGGAAGAGAAAAAACCTTTAAAAAAGCAGCAGTTTGCAACGATGGTAGCTGCTGTTATGCATCCATTCAAACAAAACACAGCAGAATAAAGCACTGTTAGTGGCATTTCTATAGTACAGTACTGTATTTATTGACAAATGAGAATTATAAGATCAATTGAGAGACGTATGCTTCTGCTCCCACGCTCCCACCACATTATCTAGGCTGCCTTGTATTTTTCCAGGTAAGTGAATAACAGAGCTAAATACATGTACGGTCAGAAAAATGACTGAGCTGTTTGCGGGGGTTTTTTGCTTTAAGTATCTGCTTGAATTATACATGTTTTTACTGGAAAAGTGCAGCTTATATTCAAAAGTATAGTTAATACAAAGAAAAATTAAAAAGACCCATTTACTTTAATGGGCCTTCTTGAGTATAAATTCCCCTTATCTCAGTATATCAATCAGATGCTATTAGTAACATATGTAATGTTTCTCTTAACAGTCTCTTTAAATGCAGGATCGTTCTGAGACAGAAGTAAACCCACGTCTACAATGTGCTATGGAGTTTTTATCTGAGAGTTATTTATGTGACTCGGAAAGTGGTTTTACTCAACAAACTCTAAATACAAGCAGCATTACACTGTTCAACAAAACATGTTCATGACACAGCAATCACAAAGACCTTGGAGTCACGCTACTGTGGTGGCACAGGCCGGACCATCCAGTCAGACATATGTACACCAGCATATCAGAGGAGGTGGTCGTCTCCTCTGCTGGCTACCTATCCCCTTCCTCCTCTCACCCCGCAGTCCACTTGCTCCAGACTGCTGTTCCCAGCGAAGGGTGGGGAGGCGGGAGCGGGGCTCGGAGTACGTGTGTTTTTGATGTTGGCTACATGTGCTTTCGGATGGCGAGCGTGACCAGCACTGCAGCGGGATGCTGGTGCTCCGGTGCTGCTGCCCGCATCCTCGCCGCGGCTCACCTGCCCCTGGCTCCCCTCCCCGGGCCAGCCCTGCCTTCACAAGGAACTGCCGGAGCTGGACTTTTTGGATCTCTTGATCATGCTGGGGTGAAACTCAGTGTGGCGGCGGGCGTGCTTTGTCAGGTGGTCGCTCCGCATGAACCGCTTCTCGCAGAGAGGGCACCGGAACTGTTTCTCGCCGGTGTGGGTTCGGTAGTGCCGGGTCAGCTCGTCGGAGCGGGAGAACTTTTTAAGGCAGTCGGGCCATGTGCAGGGGAACGGTCGCTCGCCTGTCGGGAGGAAAGGATGACAAAAGATTTAATGGGAGGGGAGGGGAGTGGGTAAGGCAGACCAGCACATACCAGCTTTGCCAAGGAGCCGGGAAACACGCTGCTGAGGGGGAAAAGCTGCTTTTGTTTCCTGCCACGGTGCCAGCGTCTGCGGAGTTGTTGATGACTCGCTTCATCAGGTTTCAGTCTCGCCTCTAGCAGAAGCCAAAAACCCCTCCAACCGCATGAAACTCGCACCCCGGTGCAGAACCTTACATGACCCCAAAGACTGTCAAAACAACAGATGAGCTCTGCCTGTGCCCGTACGTTTTTCACGTCGCGCACGTCGCGCTCACTATGGCAGTTTGGGAAAGCAGCACCAGTATTATTCCTCTGACACTTCCATTCTGCTGAAAAAAACACCCATGTGCAACCACTAGAAAAGAAGCCAAAAAAATTCTTGTCCCTAGGACAAGTCAATCCAGCCTGGGGAGAACTGACTGGGGAGAGTAGTGCAGCCTTCGGGGCTGCAAACACATAGAGCAAAACCACTGCGATCGCAGAGGTAAGTGCCATGCCCCCTCCCCGGCCCCCCTCCTCCCTTTCCCCCAGAAATCCAGGCTGCTCCCTCACACTCTCAGCTGAAAGGACAGGAAAACTACTGAATTATTCACAGCTCTCTACCCTTATAAATGTTTGCTACAACAGCGAGGAACCCAACCGAGCCAAGCCAAGTGTTTGAACCTAAGCCACACCTTTGCTTTTGAAAGGAAGGGGGTAAGGACCGAACAGCACTAGCTGTGACCTTCCTGGAGCCCCACATCCCTGCAGTTCACCTCTGTGGGCTGTGCAGGCTTTGCACGCGTGCACACACACACACCCCACACTCCCACCAGCTGCATCCTGACCAGCAAGGCTGACTCTAGGGTATGGCACAGGCAGAAATCAAAGGTATTTTAAGTTCACACAAAAGCTTCCTTCCAGTCACAAACATCGTGCACTGCTGCAGTTCCATGCCTTAATTCCCCTTCTTAAGAGTCTCCTGAAGGGAATATAAATGACAGCAACGTGACAGCTTTTTATAGTCAACCATGAAATAGAAAAACTATCCCAGGAGTTTTCCAACATGCCAGGGTTGGAAAAAAACTCAAGAACTCCAGTGTTTCTTGGTACTGAGAAGTCTGGCACCAACAGGTGAGCTCACTTTACATCTCTGGATCACAAAAAAAAAAGGGGGATGTTGACAAGAAACCGTGCCCGTAGAGTCCTCCCCAGAACAACAGCAGCAATGAAAGGTTAAAGGCTCGAAGGCACCAGGACATCTAGCAGTGGAAGGCACGGCAGAGCTGTGGGGAGGAGAAAGGGGGCTGTGGGGAATGACTGATGGCCTCCAAAAGGCCGAGGATGAGGAGGGACCAGGTAGGTGGAGATGTAGGAGGACCCAAGGGAGCCACAGCAGCGTAGCGCCCAAGCCTCAGGGAGGCACGGTTGCCAGCCCTCCTGACCCAGAGTTTTTTTTTCTTTAACAAGCAGGTTTCTTGGCTCCCTGCTGTACCCTTTCAGGCATGGTTGGAAGCCTTTCCAAACAACCACCGCCTTTGCAAATGAAATTAATTAAAATGGTATGTGGGCGCACACGTGCATGCAGGCCGTGACCGCGGCAAGGCCGCCGAGCTGCCCCGGGAGCGGCACCGAGCAGGCGCGTGGGTACCCACCGACCTGCCCCGGCTCTGCCCCGCCCGGCGCCTGCCCTTGGCAAGCATTTCACTTGCACTGCTCTTTTGCCATTGATCTCACGGTTTCTCTCACAGCTCTTGGAAGCAGGCGGCAGTGGGAGGTGCAGAACAGCTTTCTAGTTCCCCCTTCCCCCGGAACGTGGGAGAAGTGCTATACATCTTACATGTGTGGGGGCCTCCAGTGTCAAGTACTGAGACCCCAGGGCAGTGGGAGCAGCTCAGGCACCATCCCTGTCCCCAGACGCAACATTTCCAACCTTCTGCCTTAGGACAGCTCTTCAGCCTGCCAAGGCTGGGTAACAAGGATCACAGTCTTTGGGGTGCAGCATCTGCCTGTTAGGCATGCTATTATCCAACCTGGGTGCCTAGAAGCAGTGTTTGAACCTGGTCCTATGTAGCCCTCGAGAAACTCCACTTCCGTCCCTGCCCTTCCCCGAACTGCAGATGAGAAGGCAAAATGGAGCCTGGTTACTGGAATTTCACTCTCAGCCCAAAAGGCCAATTGCATCCTGGGCTGCATCAAAACGAGTGTGTCCAGCAGATGGAGAGAGGTGATTCTGCCCCTCTGCTCTGCTCTGGTGAGATCCCAGCTGGAGTACTGTGTCCAGCTCTGGATCCCTCAATACAAGAAGGACATGGACCTCTCGGAGCAGGTCCAGAGGAGGATCACAAGGATGATCAGAGGGCTGGAGCACCTCTCTTAGGAAAATGGGCTGAGAAAGTTGCCCCTGTTCAGCCTGGAGAAGAGAAGGCTCAGGGGAGACCTTACTCCAGCCTTCCAGTACCTGACAGGACCTACAAGAAAGCTGGAGAGGAACTGTGTGCGTGGGCATGCAGTGATAGGATGAGGGCAATGGTTTTAGACTAGAGCAGGGTAGGTTTAGATTAGACATTAGGATGAAGATATTCACTATCAGGGTGGTGAGACACGGGAACCGGTCGCCCAGAAAGGTGGTGAAGGTCTCATCCCTGGAGACATTCAAAGTCAGGCTTGATGAAGCTCTGAGCAACCTGATCTAGCGAAGATGTCCCTGCTTACTGCAGGGGGGGCTGGACTAGATGACCTTTAAAGGTCCCTTCCAACCTAACACATTCTGTGATTCCACGATTCCCTCTGAAACTTGGTGTGAGCAGTATGACCTCCACCATCACTACCCCACACACCCATTTCACATGGCAGGACAAAGCAATTTCAGGTTATGCAGCGTGACGACAAAGCCGTGAGGAGAAGCAGGGCTCGCTCAGGATCTCTTGAGTACATTTGATACTGCACCCTCCAGGAAACCAGCCCTGAGCTCAGCTGGGGGAGCACCAAAGGCCGCAGGGAGCGTGGCGTCATTGGAGACACGCCCCACTACCCACGGGAGAGCCGCTGTGCACCAGGATGGTGAGCAGAGATCGCTGCTGGAGACAGGCGGTCACGCTCCCGCAGGTGCAGGAGCTACCACCAGCACCCACCGCCCACCACTGAGCCCCCAAGTGCAGCGAGGAGAATGGCTCCACCACCACCCCGGCAATGCAAGCCCGCAGAGGCTGTCAGAGCCACTTTGGAAGCGTGTGTGTGAAAGTAGGCCAGGCATAATCCCCGGCACCAGGACGAATTAAACTCCAGACTTCTCAGAGCAGAGAGACAAGGGGGAGGGAGGCTCTTCCAGGCCCTCGGGGGTTGTCTCTGAGCCTGACGATCTGCTGCTCCCCTTGGTGACAAGCCGTAAGGGATGACACCAGCCCAGAGGGATGGTACTGCAGTGGCAGACACAGTAGGTGCAGAGCAGAGTTGGTGTGCGCATCCAGGAGTCTTTTCAGGCAAGGTAGAGACGGGTTGTGACATGTGATGATTGTCCACTCAGAAAAGACAGCTTGCTGTATTTACTGGTTACATTTGAGATGCCCAGTGTTTGTAGAAGAGCCCACAGAGCAAAGAAGTCATGCAACTCCCAGGCAGCTGGGGCAGGAGGGCAATGACCCGCAGAGCTGCAACGCAAGCTAGTGCTGCCCCTGCCTGGAGATACAGACTTGTGCATTGTCACCCAGTCAAGAAATAGGCTTTTCAGATGATTCTTTTCCCCTTTTTGGAGTAGTAATGCTACAGCTTGAAACAAGCAGGAGCCATCAGAATGGGGTGCTATTGTGCACAGCTTCCTTTGGTGGCAGTATGCTATTTAGGATTTCAGATATTCTTTGGATGGGATTTCCATCAGGAGATGAAGGAACAGCTAATGGCGTATCACAATACCTTAAGGCCATGTGTGATAGAATCTGAACACAAAAGATACGAGATGCAAATAATCTTCTTAAAATAAAAAAAAAAATTAAAAAGGAATCCAGGCCAGCTTACAGAAGCAACTAGTGAAATAAAACTGATTTACAGGTTATAGGAACAGATGCATCTGCAAGACTCCCATTTCTTGTCCTGCGTGCTCACCAGGAATGCAGTGGGAGACAGTTTACGTTGAGCAGAACCTAATGAAGGATCTTCCCAGGTCTTCTCTGAAACCTAAAGAAATCCTGCTCACGCAGCCCTGGCTTGCTTTAAATCCTTTATAAAGGCATTTGCCTATCCTTTCTATCTTTGTTCTTTTGCTTCTCCTGACCTTTTCTCCCTGTTTCTTCTCCACATGCATTACCACACATGGTTAGTTTCTTCTTTCTCTGCAGGTCTGAATTCTGTATCCAAGCTGTTTTGCATGACCCAAGCTAGGTCCACTGCATTTTATTCCATTTCCATTATTTTCAGGGCAGAGGGCAATTCATTTAGCTTTCTTGCCCTGCCCTGGGAGGCTACATATTTTTGCACATTGCAATCTTGTGCAAGGAAGGGTCTCAGGAAAAAAATAAAGAGTGGTTGTTAGCAGACTCATTAGCTTTACAGGTATCCTGATTCACTACCTGCCTTCCCAGCACAAAATGCTGCTTTAGATGTGGATGACTGAGGCTAGGAGCTACAGTTCGTGGCGACTTAACAAAGATGAATTTATTTGGTCAAACAAGGTGTGGGAAAATAAGAGAATGCTGGCAAGGAGGACTGTAAACACACTCAAGTGACTTGCAGCTGGGGTACTGAAAAGCACATATATCATACTAATCGCTATTTAGCCTTGCAAGTTGGACAAGTAGAACATCTGTGTTTAGATAGTGTAGGCCTGTGATAGACTTAGAGGCACGGTATCGAACGTGCTTCAGATTCCTGCTCCGCTGTGGGAAAGATCAAAGCAGAGTGGCACACCACGACTGCGTGAATCCCTGACATGCAGGTGCAGAGAGCAGCGGTTCTGGCGATGCTCTAGCAAAGTCTGAGCTGCCCAGTGCCTGCAACCCACCCCACACCCCACCCCGGTCTGCCTCTGCCCAAGGCCTGCTTCGGGGATCCCCCAGCTCACGAGATACGGAAAATAAATTTACTCTTTGCATTTCATTTGTGGTTTCTCTGGTCGGTCCTGGGTCCTGCCCGTGTCAGCTCACACACAAGAGAGAGAAGCTCTGAGAGGCTTTTTTTTGTTTGGGTGGGGCAGGGTAAGGGTTTGAAAAAGCTGAAGACAACATGGATGATGACACATTTGGGCAACTCTCCTGGCATGTAACAGGACATGCATTACGACCAGAGCACACTTCTTACACGAGTGACTAAAACTGTTTGAGCGCTGGCTTTACAGAACACATTCAGAGGTTACAGGTGGTGTGGCCAGAAGTCTCTCTTGAGACAAACGGCTTGCTAAGCTTGCACCATCTTCCTCGCAGACAGAAGTGAGGCTGGACACAGCCATGAGTCCAGAATCTGGCACCAGTACCCAGTTTGCTGTCAAGTAATGCTAAGGATGCTGCTTCACACATTAACTAGAAAGCCAGGCTGCGGACTGTAGCTGCAGATGCGTGAGTGGACACCTAATTAGACACCCTTGACTGACCTATGTTATTAGAGATGAGATCACTGAGCACATGGCAGGACAGCGCTGCCTGGTATTCATGGCAGCAACTATTTTAAGTAACAAAACCGAAGAATGGTTGAGAGTTTTGATTTCTGTGATGTGGCATCTGTGCACGACTCTCACTCTCAGCCCCGCAGCCGGCGCAGCATGGCTCATGCCAGTACCACCAGTACCTGGTGCTGCAGGGGCATCAGGCCCGCCTGTGGCACCTGCCCCAAAGTCCTGGCCTGGCCTAGCAGCGGGGAGGCTGACCAGAGACCTGGAGCGCCTGATGGGAAAGGAAGAGAAAGGAAAGCACAGAAATACAGAAAACCCTAATACTGAAACCTCTTGCCACTGGGCGAGAGCAAAACTACTTAGCAGAGCAGGACTGGTGTAATCAGCTTTGCGTGGTTCAAGGGACAGAATCTAATCCCCACTTCCATCTTCCAAGATCTTCCTGTACCTCTGTGGCTGCTGACGCTCAAAATTTCCAAAGAAGTCCTGGTACCCTAGGTCCTGAACCACAATCCTTCACTTTGGAGATGACAGCGACAAACATCATGTTTCTTTTCCCCACCCTGTGGTCTCACCCNGAACTGCTGCTGTATCAGATCTCTACTGCTTTTCTCCCCCTGGTTCATTGCTTGCCCCCCACACTCTGGAAGGAGCTATTTCCCGTGGGACACTGGATTTTGACCAAGTATCCACATGGAAGATAGTCTGGTGAAGATGGATCTCACTGACATCTGTGCATCCACTTCTGGGCAGAGACACCAAAGGCCTTTCAAACAGCCTTTTTGAGATCTTCCAAAATCAGAATATTAAAATACATGGCAACCACAAGGTACAGATGTTAGCACAAAACAGCAAAGCGTGACACTGGTGGTGAGGACACTAGGCATCGTGTGCCTAAAACAAGGGTTTCTGCAACACCTAAACCATGGGCATCCTGCCTGGCAACTGATCAGAGGCTGCCTACGGGATAGGCAGCAGGTGGATGGGTTGCAGCACGGGGTTTATTCCGCCAGCACTCAGGACTAAAACTCACAGGACAATTCAGGTGTGAAAATGCTGCTTTCAGCAAGTATTTAGATTGCTCTGACATCTCCAAAAACACCAGCCAACAGCTGTTCGCACATGCAGGTGTCTGAGTCCTTCTGAAAAGACCAGATGCAAGTCACCTGATAAAACCCACCACCACTAAGCTGCTAGGAGCCTGAAGACCAGTGAGACTTGGTCTGGCTGTTGCCCTCATCTGACACAGCACTGGGGGTGAGGGACATCCTTACAGCTTCTCTGCCAGACCACAGCCCTCCCTGACTGCCTTTGGGGCTTCCTCTGAGGAGCTGTGCCTCCTTTTACATCTATTGGTCAGGGAAGCTACCCAGGGGAGGTGAGGCCTCCCCAGATGCTCACCAGAGAGTTAAACCTGCGCTCTCATAGCTGAGAGGAGTGCCCTCAGCAGTACGCCCTTGGGTACAAGGGACAAGTTCCTACCCCTTCTCCTTTCCCATCTTACCTCCATTTCAACTTACTTCATTCTGCAGTAAAACTTAAATATTAACCGAGCAACAGAGAGAGGGATCAATGCCCGCCCAGGGAGTTGCTCAGGGGACTCACCTGGGTCTGAGGAGCACTGGGGTGAGACTGCTGTCCTGTCCGAATGGCTGAATGCTCCATAGGTGGGAACAGCTTTGACAAGCGAAGGCGGAATGCAATTTTACATGCACTCAGAAAGATAATATAATACATGACTTTATTACCCCAGAATTTCAACAGACTCTTTGCTCAAGTTTAAGGTATTTATTAGAGTGCTCGCATGCTAGTCAGCCATCATTACTTAAATACAGACAGTGAGCTACGCTACCACACATTAACACTACCAGAAGTGTCCTTTGCCATCACTACCGCAGACTCCAGCCCTTTAACCTTAACTCAGCCCCTGCCTGCTCCTCCAGCTGCAGGTTTGGGGGCTGTGTGAGGCCCTGAGTGACAGCACAGCAGCAGAGGAAGGGGAGCAATGGTTCCCTGCTGGGATCCTCACAGCTGGGGCTGTGGTACACCCAAATTAACCAGAGCAGGGGTACACCCACCACATGGTCTTCAAAGCACAGGGATGTGCAGGAGCCCCGAAAAGCCGCATTTTCCATACACCCACCTGGGAGCGGGGGTGTCCCTCTGAGCAGCGATGCCTGCTCGTTGCTCCTGTCCTACCTGTGCGCTTCTTCACACTGACCTGAGATACAAGCCTTTCTGGAGCGCTTTCCCACCACCACACCTACACCTGCCCAACGTTTTTGTTTTTTAGCAGGTAAAAAAAGCAAACAGAACTGGGAGCCAGGCAGCACTGAACTTAATCTTGAGGATTTTTGCCTACATTACTCAGCTGGCAGGGCTTCCAGTGAGTACGGCTGTGCTTCTTTGAGACCTGGAAACATGCCCATCAGAGCTCCAGCAATTTGTACATTTGCATTAACCCTTGAGAACGGGCATTTCAGATGGAAGTCTGAATTCAGAAAAAGATGTCCTCTGGGCTCCCCTTTCTCCTTTACACTCTTATTCTAAAGGATCAGGCAAAGTGACTTTTCATGAGCTGGATAAGAGGGGCTTAAAATGCTATATTTCAGATTATGGTTCCACAAATTACACAAAAAAACACCCCTCCCAGCAAGCAGAGGACTGTCAGTGTATCAGCATCTGCACCGTCTGTCAAGCTAGTGGTAATCTAGAACACAAATGACAAAGCAGCACAGCCAAAACCAAGCTGATAGGGGGGCTGGATTGATGCCGTGAGATCTAGATTGCAGCACTAGGCAGCTGCAGCGCTTACCTGTCTACCAGAACTGCTTCATTGTGCAGACTGCAGACCCATAGGACCCATGCCTCTGCCTAACAGCCCTGTTAAACACCAGTGGGAGTCAAATGCCAGGAGAGCTCAAGGGTGCATCAGTGGCAAAACTCCTGATATTGTTTGGAACCAGCCTAGAACATGATGCAGTTGGCTAAAAAGCCTGGGTCAGCTGAGTCCCTCACTTTCCCCTGACCTCTGCACTGCTTCCAGGGCTTGGGTCTTGTGCACACCCTGATGTGTCTGAGCCTTTTTCTACCTTCTGAAGGGAGCATCTGCAAGACTTGGTCACACCATCTCAATGCTCAGGACTCCCAGACACACCACTCATAATCCTTCCTGCCATCACCAAGCTTCAGACTTTGCGTCTAAGTGTGCTCCCATTACACCATCCCATAGGGACAGGGAAACCTAAGGTACGGTCATGCTATAGAGCTCTCCTTGCACCTGCCTTCCAGTTTTTTGCCTGTGAGCCATCAGGGGTAATACCATCTTTTGTCTCCTATAGCAAGTGCCATGCACCTCAGAGATGCTACTGGGAACAGCTCGCGCAGAAGAGCCTTACCCATAATGCTCCTCCTGCTCAAGACACCAGAGCCTTAATCATAAATTCCAAGTTACTTCTGGATGGTAGCGAAGGACAGAGGAGGCAATAATTCAGTTTCAGTGATATTCTTGTCCTTGTAGCCCCAGGCTTTTGCAAATTAATATGTTTTGAATGTTGGTGCACATATGTGACAGAACGAAGTTGTTCCTGATCATATTGCAGAAGTGCCAGGGGCCTGGTGAGGAATGAAACGACTATCTCCCAAGGAAGGAGCAGAGTTCAGGCTTTCCTGGCCTCCTCCTACAAATCCTGCTCTGCCGAGTCACACAGTCAGACTGGCAGCACAAGCGATGCTTCTGTGCACAGAAGTAGGACATCCAGAGCCATCCACTCACCTTCTCCCATTAGGATTAATGCAGAAGGCAGTTTCTGATGGCCAGCTAATTTGTATCTTCTGGAAATCGAACTAGAGTCATCATCAAAGGCCCAAACTCCAAGCAAACAGTTAGACGGATATTTTTAGTTTCTCAAATACAGAAAGCCTTTGAGCCAACGGGTTTGAAGACTTCTTAATAAGATACAAAGATCAAGTCCTTTTGTCTTCTAGATGTATTTGGTTACTTTGTTTCCTCCTTTGCATTAGCTTACCAAACATAAGCAGTTGAGTGCTTAGATTCCCACCACAGCACAGAGCAGTGCCCAGAGCTTTCCACCTTGCTTGGTCAGCATCTGTGAGGATGCTATAAGCAAGCTCATGAGTGTGAAAATCCCAAAGCCGTTTTCCAAGGTAGAGAGACTGGGATTATGTATTAAAAATTGAAGACCAGGAAGCTTCTACTGTTGACTGTGTACCTACTTGCTCTAAGCAAGAAACCCAGCTGGTGTCCTGAAGAAAAAATGGAGGGTGGATGAAAGCAATTCAAGAGGCTTAGATAGGCGAGAAATTATTTGGGGGGAAAGAGGAAAAAAGAAAGACAAGACAATGGTACTAAATAGGGAGCGTTAATGCTCTGCAGTATACAGTTATGAATAACTCCAGAGGTCCCATTGAATCCCACTGTTGCTAAGGAATTGTTCTGCTATCTATAAAAATACTTAACATCAGCAGTATCGTTTAGCATCTGAGTTAGCTACAATTAACTATTCACATTAGGAAGCTCTGAAAGTTCATTACTGCTGGGTGTCTGTAGTGGTTTTAATCACACACAGAACCACTGTGATGGTCTATCATCGGCACATCTGAGTCAAACACCTCATACTTGAGCTGAGGCCACCCACTTGCGAGCAGCACAAGCTAAGCCTCACACCACTTCAGGAGGTATTTATTATACCGCTGCTGCTTACAGCAAGCCATGTGGGTTGTACAGTGCGTTAATTCACATGCCATCGCCCAGAACGCGATCCCAGTCGATGTCTATTTTGGTTCTCCTATTGGGGTGGATATCTGAGCACGGGGTAGTAAGTGGAAATGATGCTAACGCATTTTCTTTGTCGCTTGTGAGCCAACACGTTGCAAGGCATCAGTTACATTCAGCCTCCAAAAGAGCATCAGAGCTGCAGTCTTTGAGACAGTAACACAACAGTCCTTGGCACTGGTCCCGAGGTGACTACAGGGTCACCACTGACCATCCTCTTTCCCGGCTCACAGAGACAGTCTTAAATGTCTAACCACAGAGCTCACTGCTAAGCCACATCCCGTAATCCTCCTCCCTCTCCCTGATCTCTCTAGCTAAGCACCTGGAACATCTGACAGCAGGGCACAGGTAGGCAACCCGCAGCAGGTCATCTCCTCTGCAGTGCACGTACACCTAGGTGCACGGCCAAGCCGGCGCAATGGAACTTCATCTGGAGCTCAGATGTGGCCATGCCCTACCCAGGCTGCGTTAAGCACTACAGCAGTGCCTCACAGGATGTTCCTCGGGTGATAAACTCATTTTCTGCTTCACCATTTACCACCATCACCACCGCTGCAGCCCACGGACAAGATCCAAAAGAGAGCCACCATCTACAGAACCCATGTGAGGAATGTGACACAAGCGCCAGCAGCGTTTATCTCCCTTCCATACCCACACACAGCCCCGTAATTCAGAAGGGGTTTTAAGCAGCCTTGCGCCGCGCTCTGTGACCCCGATTGAGATTCAGGCACGTGAAGGGTTCTGTTCAGCCACTCGCACTGGAGGACTTCAAAAAATCCCACCAAAAAAATAAAAACCCACACACACACACCCCACCAAAACGTCCAAGCGTGCAGTTGCTGTCCCCTCGGCGCTTGGGCAGAGCCGGAGGAAGTACGAATTGCTGCAGCGTTTTTTTATCCCTAGGTTTCCATGTTGCCACACCCTCGGGAGCTCCTGGGCGAGGGCCGGGGTCCGGGCGCGGGCGGCCTGGTGAACGAAGGAGCCCTGTGTGGCACACGCCAAAACTGTGTCGCGATAACCGCGATACGGC
>VZTU01008402.1:0-11587 GCA_013400835.1 Zapornia atra | reverse complement strand
TTCTAATATCTTATCTGAACCTGAAATGTATATGCTGCTTGCACACATTTAGCAAAATACACTGAAAATGGAAATACTATAGTAAAATAAGAAATGTTAGAAACATTTAGGCTAGCATAAAGCATCCCATCTTTTCATGAAACCTCTTAAGAACCCTCACCTGTAAACCCCAAACCTAAAGGATCTGAGCAAATTTCTAGACCACGTGAGAAGGGACAGCTGCATATGTAGAGGTGAGGACTTCCAAGTAATTATTTCACCAAGTAAGTGCATCAGATGCCCAGAAATCACACGCAGGACATCATGTGCAGGGGCATATGCCTCTTTCTTGCTTCATTTTCGGCAAATAGAGGTATTAGTGGGTGGTATTGCAAAATAATGAAGAATAGTGTAATAACTCTCTTTTATAATTTGTCTGTAAAGGTTTCATGTAAAGCTTTTATTAATTCACCTTTGCATTACTTCATCGAGTGCACCAGAAAACCACCCTAACTATGTCTGTCTAAGATAAATCAGAGGCTCCGTATCGCTTCACAGTTCTCCCCACTTTGATTAAACCATCACCAAGAGATGGTGCAACCACAGCCACACAACCAGGGTAGCTGATGACAGGTAGCATGGCTCACCGTGATGATTAAAAAACGTTAATTGCATGAAGAATGTGAGAGGCATAATGAGTGACTAACTAGAGACCAGATGAGCACCTGGCTGTTCAAGCTGAGGCGGTTGAACTCGGTGGCTCTTCTGTGTCTTTTTCCTTTTCTTCATTTTCTCAGATGACTTCTGATTCAAACTTTGGATCATAAAATATTCCAGCTAAAACACAAAATGTAATTTTAAAAAAAAAAAAAACAAAAAAAAAAAAACCTAGACATCAAGCTCAGGAGAACAAGTGGGTGCAGTACACAGGATGGAGGCTCCTGCTGCCAATAGTCATCCAGGTCACCGAGTCCCAGCTCTCCTCTATCCACAGCAGGTACCACCTGCGGTTGGAACTGCCACAATTTAAAAGTCTATTTATCTGTGGTTAATTCTCTTGCCTTTAATCTTCCCACAAATGTCAGGCACAAAGATATTCAATTTACCAGCTTCTGTAGATGCTAATTACAGAATTACAGGGAAGAATGAAACTTGATGGATAAGGATCAGGGACAAGTGATGGATGTAACAGAGACTCGTATGAGCCCTTGAGCTTGCAGCCAACCACCCCCACCACACAATGCTGCTGTGTCCTCTGAAAAAGCCACATCACAGCGTGATCTTTCTGGGCAAGGTTTCTGGAAGAGAACACAAGCATCATCCCCGCAACGAAAATGTACCTGAGGGGCACAAAGGGTGGTTCAGTTTGAGTTCATGCATGTCTTAAATGCTTTCACCACACAAACACCAGGAAAATACTCTGGCTGGACCAGTTTTTAATTGGGAATGAAGGTATCCAATAAAAACTGTCCCACTGCTGTGCCAGATATTCCAAGTTACTATCGAATCCCATGGAAATGCACTGTATTTACACACCAGGAACAACAACAGGGCAGATCATGGGAAATTACACTGCTGAAAGAGCTGCTTTTTTTTTTTGATTTTTGGTTGGAGCTGAAATACCACTGGGAAAGTAACCAGAAAGGTTCAAAAACAAGGCTGAGCTTCAAACACCTCATAAAACTGAATGTGAAATATCAGCGTGAAATAATTTTGGGGAGAAGACAAGTCTGAAAGACTGTGTTTAGAAGCTGGTCAGTGGACTCCCCTATCTTCAGAGGCACAGATAAAGAATGACCTCATTAGACTTGGGGCACTTTAACAAGCTTCTCAGCTTCTGCCTTGTTCAGCTTCACTGTGCCTGACCCCAGGCTCTGCTCAGGACTGCAAACTGCATCAGGACTGTGAACTGAGCTCCCACAAGAATGTGCTAAAAATCCAGGCAATTCAATAATCTTACCTGTCTCACTTTACAGGTAGAACCATTGTGAGAGTTTGAGCAATTCAAATTCAAAATACTGGAATTTTGTGGAATAATTCAGCTTGGAAGGGGCCTGTGGACATCACCAACTCAGGGCGCCTGCTCAAAACCAGCTCATCTTCAAAGAGGGGTGGGGCTGTTGAGCTGGAGTTGGTTATCCCACCCCAGCAAGAGACAAGGAGAGGAATTTGGGGAGGGGGATGACAGGCAGAAATTCTTGCAGTGTGTACAGTGACTTTCCTAAAACTGCCTGGAAGGTGGTTAAAAGTAAAGCAACCTCAGCACTGCCAGCTCAGCTCAAATCATAGAATCGTAGAATTAACCACAGCATCACAGACTTACAGGAGGGTTTGGGGGGGAAGGGACTCCAGAGCACCTCCAGTCCCCCCCCCCCCCCTGTGCCACAGGCAGGGATACCCCCCAGCCCAAAGCCCCATCCAACCCCGCCTTGAACCCTGCCAGGGATCCCGGGGCAGCCCCCGCTTATCTGGGCACCCCGTGCCAGGGCCTCCCCCCTCCCTGGGAAAGATTTATCCCAAGCACCTAACGTAAACCTAGCGTGGGTGGGAACTTGCCCTGGGTGGGAGGGCTTGCTCTCTGAAGCCCTGACCCATGTTTTCAAAGCAGCAGTTTCTCACTCACCACTCCTCCAAAGTACTTCTGTACGTAGAACTCATTAAGAGCGTGCAGTTCCAGGTACGTGGCTCCGAGCTCCTTGGCAAGCTGAACTCCCTCTGAGGTGGTGACACAGCTCCTCCTGTCTGAAGTGCACAGGGGGCAGGTGCAAGGCACTCCTGGGGTAAAAAGTGACACACAAAAAACCCCCCCCGAAAGCCATTTCTGTCAAATAACCCAGAATATTTTGCTTCCAAAATAATTATAACAAGTTACTAAGAAAAGAACATAAAAGGAAATAGAAACTCAGTCATTTTGTAGTCAAACATCTATTATTACTGCAAGAAAAAAACCCAGCATCTTATTAATCAGTTCAAAACATTAGCTGCTATACAGAAGTCAGTTTACATCTCATTAGCATTAGTCTGCCTTCCGTTTTGCTAGGCTGCAAGTGTCAAACAGGGCTTCCAGGAATTCGGGTTGGTCTTATGGCCTCAGAAATCCTATACACCCCCAATGCTGTACAAGCCTGTGGGCACTTCCATTCATTAATATCACCCTTGCACTTGTTTAATTACTGTGGCTCATCCGGGTAGGAATCATAGAATCCCAGCCTGGTCTGGGTTGGAAGGGACCCCAAGGGTCACAGAGCTCCAACCCCCCTGCCACAGGCAGGGACACCAACCTCCAGGCCTGGAGCTACACAAGGTTGCCCAGGGCCCCAGCCAACCTGGCCTTGAACGCCCCCAGACACGGGGCACCCACCCCCTCTCTGGGCAGCCCCTTCCAGCCCCTCACCACTCTCTCTGCAAAGAACTTCCCCCTAATATCTAATTTAAACCTTCCCTCCTTTAGCTTTGATCCATCCCCTTTGTCCTGCCAGGGGTTTGGAGGGATTTTTGTGCCTTTTTGGCAGCACCGTTTGCTACTACAGAGGATTAAGATCTTAGTAATTTGTATGAGCAAAGTGCTGTGCTCACACATGCTTCCTAGAAACAAAGGGGCTCTGTGTGTGCGCAGCAGTCGGCTCCAGCAGCCCCGGAGAGCTGAACTTCTCCCACAGCCACGTTACTTAGGGAAGAAAAAAAAGTGGAGAGGATAAATGCCACTTGTGGATATCACCACTCAGACAGTGATAGCCTGTGCTTAAATAACACATGCAAGGAAAGGCTCTGGGAAGCCAGGAGCTCGTTTAGTGAGACCTGGCTGTTTGGATGGCAGATTTATTACCTCTGTATGAATCCTGGCATAAAAACATTGGATCATTATCAGTGAATTACTAAAGGGAAGAAAATAAAGATTTAATTGCTGTAGTGTTCTTTAACAGTCCTTTCTCAGTCACTAGGCAAGAAGATATGAGAGCAGACCCTGGCAAAACCGAACATTACACCCACAGAAGACAGACTTCATGTCACTTAATGTTTCCTCCTATGATACAGAACAAATGTCTACGTGCACATCCATCGTGTCCCTTACTCACAGGAAGAGGGGTGCTGAGAAACACTTGTGGAAGTCAAATCTGTGAAGTAAAAGAGCACTGACAGGCTCAGGTTTTACAGTTGTTGCTTTGGGGAAAAAGAGTTTTAGGAAGTTTTAAAAATCAGGCCCCATGACGAAGTAGACCTTATGAAATTCAACAAAAGCACTTTACAAAATATTTGGAAATACAGAATAAAGTTTGTATGTCTGTTCTGAACCTTTTTTCCCTGATGTAAGCAGAGAGGAGTTGCTGATAACTACCCAGACCATGAACATGGTCCTCAGCATCATCGCCCTCCTCAGCTGCTGGACGCTTGTGTGTCCTCTCAAACACAGTTGTCCAACTGTGATTTTCATCCTGATTGAACAGCAGCAAAGCAATGGCTTTAAATATTCAGCATAAAATCAATTTGCCTTGTTCTCATAGCAGACCACTGACCAGCCTGGACAGGGCATTGTGTGAAGATACACCACAGCTATACCACAGCTATACAATAGCTAATTGGCCATGGTGGGTCATCTCTGTTCATGCAGCACTTCATGGTACCTGAAGGGCTGGTGTGTCTGTCCATCTGATCGCACCCCAGAGAACTTCGGGGCTTTCCCCACCCCCTCTCCCACATTTGCAAGCTGATGGGCTTAGTTTTAATCTCATACATGAAAGATGAATCTATAGGTCAGACACAACCAGAGATAACTCGTAACCATGGGGCTCATCTCATATACTCGAACATATGCTGCTTAGTCTAAAGCACTAGATTTAATCCCTGAGTGCGATGCATGGCTCCACAAGAAGAGTCGTTGCAGAGGTCACCAGAGGATAGGATGCCTTTCATCGAGGGGGTTAATTAAGCATCATGTTCCTGCCCAGGCAGCAGTCTACAGAACCACAGTACATGCACATATTACTGTCATCCTGATTGTTTCTGTCAGCGACTAGGAAAAGCAAGCTGGAATTGCAGTTAAGATATACCAGGTACATACCGTTCTTCCTTGCACCAATGGCAGAAATTATTACTGGGACTGAGCAGTGGTTCAAGGCTTTTTTAATCATGGGGACATAACTGTCCTTCAGATCTTGAAACGAAGTCTTGTCGTTGACAGAGTACTTAATCACGACAATATCGGCTCCTCCGATGAGGCTGCAAGAGGTGTACAAGTCGCTGTCAAATATGTCCTAAACAGAGAAAAAAAACCCCACTGATCAGTAATTTCCCATCTACAAAGGGAAAGGGTTAGGTTTGCATTCAGTGCAAAACCTTACAGACGTGTTTTTAGCTGATAACTTAATCCATTGTTTGAAGGCGTGCAGCACAGAGCAGAATTCATGCTTTGCAATTTCCTTGTTTGGGGAACAAGCCGCTCATTGTAACAAACAATAAATCCCTTTTACACATTCAGTGGTTCTTCAGGAAGACCAAACAAACAGGGTTTATCTAGGAATAGACTTCGCAGGAAGAAACTTTACTGGTTTAATAACTTTCTAACATTTTCATTAAGGAAATAAAAGGCAGCTTCAGTGGTAGAGGTTTGCAGTAACTCACACGAACCCATTATTTACCACACCATTTTAGGGAAAGGTTTGCAGGGAACTCTGTTATGTACCTATAAACCTTTAAATCCAGGCTTCAACAGGGGGGTGTGATTCTTACCTACTTCACTACAGCTGCCATGTATTAGAAAATCACAAGGTTGGAAAAGACCTTCAAGATCATCAAGTCCAACTGTTTTAANACTCTGCCAGGGAAGAACTTTGCCCTCCCAGCTGAGCTGACCCTGCCCTGGGGCAGCTTGAGCCCATTGCCCCTTGTCCCATCTCCTGTCCCCTGGCTGCAGAGACCATCGCCTGCCTCTCTGCACCCTCCTGGCAGGGCAGAGGAGGTGGGGAGAAGGTCTCCCCTCAGCCTCCTCTTCTCCAGGCTGAACACCCCCAGCTCCCTCAGCTGCTCCTCAGAGGATTTGCCCTCCAGCCCCTTCCCCAGCCTGGTTGCCCTTCTCTGGACACGCTCCAGGCCCTCCATGTCCTTCTGGTAGTGAGGGGCCCAGAACTGGGCCCAGCACTCGAGGTGCAGCCTCCCCAGTGCCCAGTGCAGGGGCACAATCCCCTCCCCAGACCTGCTGGCCACGCTGGGTCTGGCACAAGCCAGGATGCCCTCGGCCTTCCTGGCCACCCGGGCATACTGCTGGCTCGTGTTCAGTCGGCAGTCACCCAACACCCCCAGGTCCTCTCTGCCTGACAGCTCTCCAGCCAGTTTCCCCCAGCCTGTAGCACTGCGTGGGGTTGTTATGTATCTTTAACAACTGCTGAAGTCTTCAGGATAAGCACTTTAATCACATACCCAAACTTTCTTTTTCAACTTCCCATCCAAATTGCCATTTTCCTGTGTGGCTTACACTCAGGAAAAATGATTTTCTATCCTGTTAATTTAGAACTGAGCTGTATCCACATGTCATGTAGAGCTGCTACTGGCACATTTGTCATCAGAACTATAATCTCATAGTTTCTGCTTCACCTAAAGGTAGCTCATAAATGCCAAAGAAATCCACGCCTCTGTACTTAGAGCCGATTGAAAACTCTTGACAGAAACCTGTAACTGGCCCAGAGAACTGAAGGTAAAGTAAAAAAACCCCTAAAATACTATGACCTCTTGGAACAGAAAGACCTTATTTTGGAGTTTCAGTACTTAAAGAGGGGTTGTAAAAAAGACAGAGAGACTATTTTTACCAGGCTCAGACATGACAGGCTCAGGGAAACAGACTTTAGCTGGAGCAGGGCTGGTGCCCAGGGCAGGGAGGGCCCAGCCCAGGGGAATGGCCTTCAGCTGCAGGAGGGGGATGGAGAGGGGCTGGGAGGCAGAAATCCTTCCTGAGGAGGGGGGAGGCCCTGGCACAGGGTGTCCAGAGAAGCTGGGGCTGCCCTGGGATCCCTGGCAGGGCTCAAGGCCGGGTTGGATGGGGCTTGTGGCACCCTGGGCTGGGAGTGGTGTACCTGCCTGTGGCTGGGGGCACTGGGGTGCTGAGGGCCCTGCCCACCCAGACCTGCCTAGGGTTCTGTGACTCTCCAACAGTCCTGTACAGCATGAGACGAAGCTAGAGAAGCTTGAGATCTTTGGATAGGGCAGGGAAAGGAAATTAGCAATGATGAAATAAAGAAGATGTGGAAAATAGAAGTGAAGGGGCACAGAGGAGGTGGAGAAAGGGCAGGACTGCAAGCTTGGGTTGAGGGAGAGCAGTGTGGATTCCAACAGGAGGTCATGATAGAAGCATTACAGATGGGAACTTGAGAAATATAGAAAAGATTATTGATATTGACAGGTGAAGGACTCGCGTTATCAATGCAGTTATTCCTGATGGCTTCCAAAGAGAGACTGTTTGAAACCTGTGCTGAGGTAGCTGTGCTGCTTTTAGGTACAAGAGGCAGCGTGACACTTGAAAGAAGCTTATCAGTCAGAGAGTATCCTCCTAGGCTGTCAGCACACACAATATCCAATTCAGGTCTTGTCCTAACAAAGAAAGAATTCTGGAAATAAATTTAAAGTATAATAGGCATTCCCATTCATTTGTTTAATTGATGTTCTTGCTCTGTAATAAGAAAACCACAGGCAATTAAGAAATTATCAAGAATAGGTAATTTGTGATTCACCATGCTGACAAGAGCTTTAAGAGCACCACTGTTGGTATCTGTTTTCAGTCAACTCAGTTAGAGACTGTTACAATCCCAGGCTAAGGAAAATCTCTGCCAGCTTTTAACAGAAACATTTAGGCTGTGCTAAAAGTTAATACGTAAACACACATTGAGCACCTCCAGCTTAAGGCTACCAGCTAGAGTGCTCTGAGACAGCTAGGGACAGCAGAACTGGGTCCTGTAGTCAGGAAAAAATTGAGTTTTCAAGAGTCAGCTTTAATGCATTTTAGTTGGTAATGATCTCAGCATGGAATTTCTAGTATATTTATATGAAATGTATAGGTTTAACATGACAAAAGTTTGAGGGAAAAATTCTATTATAACACAAGCCCCAAAATAAGGTAGAGTATGTAGTTGTTTAGCCTGGAGAAGAGGAGGCTGAGGGGAGACCTTCTCCCCACCTCCACTGCCCTGCCAGGAGGGTGCAGAGAGGTGGGCGAGGGTCTCTTCAGCCAGGGGACAGGAGCTGGGACAAGGGGCAATGGGCTCAAGCGGCCCCAGGGCAGGGTCAGCTCAGCTGGGAGGGCAAAGTTCTTCCCTGGCAGAGCTGTCAGGGCCTGGCCCAGGCTGCCCAGGGAGGGGGCTGAGTCCCCAGCCCTGGGGGTGTTTAACAGAGGGGAGATGAGGTGCTCAGGGATCTGGGTCAGCACAGGACAGGGATGGTTGGACTCCATGAGCTTAAAGCGCTTTTCCAACCTTGGGATTCTGGGATTCTGTTGTTCCCTCCTGGCAGGCAGAGAGCCTGCCCATACCTTGGCAGTTTCCGTCCAGCTGCCTGTCTCCAAGCTCAGCCCAGGTTTGCACATGCCCATCTCCATCAACTTGGGAGACAACCAGCAGTACCACCAGCAACGTCTAGAGCACAGGCACATGAACCCAAGGACTCTGCCACAGCTTGAGGCATTAACAGCAAAAGATGTTTCTGGAAACTGCATGGAAACAGCCTGTAGTGTGTATCCTTTACACGTAGTGATTCGTTTGTATGTGGTCTGTAGCTCCCTCCATTTCACAATGGCACTAAATCTCCAGCGCACTATGACACCATTTTGTGTTAGGAAACAAAAAGATTTGGGGAAGATTTCTATGTTTTCAGTCAATATAAACACAATCATGCCAAGAAAAGAAACAACATGACAGCATAAGCCTAGTTTCGGCCTACAGCAGAAGACAGGGCTTCTAGATAGCAAAGTACACTGAATTGTGGCTTGTCTTGACACCAGCTCCACCAGCAGCAGAGGACAGGGCACCAGGTATGTGATACGTGCCCAGACACCTGCGCTGATCTGATCCCAGCCCTCATCCTGGCTCTCAGAGCATTATCCAGTCATATGGACCTGGAAGACCCTCTACGCCCTAACCCCAACCTCTTCTCATTGATGGGACTCTCAACAGAGTATGTTAAAGTAGAGTTGTGTTTGTCTACATGCTCTTGGCCATGCATATAACACAACAGCATCTCAAGAAGTCAATATAATTCAGAAAAAACATACAGAAGATTTTTTTTTTCTAAGGAGAGTAATGCTAATGAGAAATGTAGTTGTGTTTTGGAAAGCAAAACAACAGGAAAAGATAATATGGCTGTTGCCACCCATGATTGTCCTACCCTTTTTGTCCTTAGCCTAACGTGTCACTTCTCCATCCCCACAGGTGTGGGGAAATCCTTTCAGAAAACAGCAGCATGTGTGAAGACAGCTCTTGGTTTAACTCTCAAGGGAAAGAAATTACAGAATCACAGAGCTGTCAGGATTGGAAGGGACCCCCAGAGCCCATGGGGTCCCACCCCTGCCAAAGCAGGGTCCCTAGGACAGGGCACACAGGTTGGTGTCCAGACGGGGCTGGAATCTCTCCAGAGAAGGAGACTCCACACCCCCTGGGCAGCCTGTCCCAGGGCTCCCTCACCCTCACTGGGAAGAAGTTCTTCCCCACATTGGGGGGGAACTCCCTGTGCTCCAGCTTGATCCCATCGCCCCTTGTCCTGTCCCCACAGACCCTGAGCAGAGGCTGCCCATGTCCCCCTGGGTCCCACCCTTCAGCTATTGATACCCATTGATCAGATCCCCTCTCAGGCTGCTTCTCTCCAGGCTGAACAGCCCCAGCTCACTCGGCCTTTCCTCACAGGGGAGATGCTCCAGGCCCTTCATCCCCTTTGTAGCCTCCTCTGGACTCTCTCCAGGAGATCCCTGGCTGTTTGATCCCAGGGAGCCCAGCACTGGACACAACACTCCAGGTGGGGCCTGACCAGGGCAGAGCAGAGGGGGAGGATCCCCTCCTGTGACCTGCTGGATACACTCTTCCTGATGCACCCCAGGATCCCATTGGCTCTCTTAGGCACCAATGCACACTGCTGGCTCATGTGGGAACCTGGCACAGGCTGCAACAGCTTCCCAGGTGCGTGTGGGTGCAGGTTGCATTAGGTTTGTGGAGGTCTCTGCTTTCCACCACTGCCCTGTACCACCATTGTGTCTCTGTTAATCCTACCAAGAAGGTTTAAGAAGTTCTGGTGGGGACAGACCCTACTCTTGTGGGATAAGGGCCAGCCATGGGTCCATCAAGAAATGAAAAATGCAGTTTCCCTGCAGCATCACATATTTAATTTAATTTAACACCCCAGAAAGCCCATTCTTGAACCTGGATGTTACATTTAAAAACACAGAGGAGACAGGCATGTTTCCATAGGTCTTACTGCAATTATTTTCATTTTGCATCAAGTGTAGCATAGACCCAGCAGCTCAGACAGCTGCTCTGTGCTGGGAAAATCCTCCAAAAATGACAAGGAAGGGGGGTTTTTTGCCCAAGGCATCACTGAGACAGAGGGTCTGGAGCCTCCTGGATTACCACTTTAGGGAAGCTTTCATGGAAAAATGACAGAGAGCATTTCCTCAGGTGATGAACCACGGTTCAGATGCAGGAATAAGGTTAATTCCAGGCTCCACCTATGAAATCTCTGCAGCTGCTCATCATGCTGCCTGCCCTCGTCATTTCCCAAGGCAGTGCTTGCCAAAAGGAATAAGTTAACAGCACAGCTAAGGTCATTATAATATGACCTTATTAATAATAATTATACTCCTGTTGCCATCCCTTTCAGGGCTTAGCAGGAAAGAAAGCCCCATTCTTTCCCTGCACGTCTCCATTGTACCCTCCTCATGATAAAATTCTCCCCATTAGCAAGCCATGCTTCTCAAGCACCCCTGTTGAAAATGAGGCCTTCAGGGGCGAAGAAGCAGCGGTTTTCCTAGCAGCCACGTCAGCCCTGGGGGGGGGACAATGCTTGCTTTGTCAGGATTCATTTATGAATGCCGTGAGGGAACGGCGGCGCCCGAGCCCCCGCGCCCCTGCAGTGCCCACGCTCTTTCTGCGAGCTGCGGGGTCATGTCCCCACCTCCACCTAGTCCAGCCCTTGATCTAGGGCAGCAGCAGCACAAAACACTCTTTGAGGGGGCAAAGGAGCCTGGACACACACACCCCCCACACACACTCCCCCCAAAAGGCCATTCCCCTGGGATTTCCTTCGGATCCAAGGGGGATGCACTGGGAATACCAGAACATTCATCCCTCTCTAAGGAGAGACCCATCCTCCATTAACAGACCCTGCTATCCACAAGGGCCTTCTCTTATTTTGCTCAAGGTTTGCCTGCAGCCTCTCATCAGTCAGGTCCAGGGCAGAGCAAATTTTGCAGGTGCACACTCCATAAGTTACTACTCCCTTGAACTTACTCAGTGTGCAGCACAGAGGGAAGAATCTTCAACGTAAATCAAAGGGAATTCAGACCACAACCCAGGAATGCCACTTTTGTTTTCCAGTTGAGGCTTCCCAAAATGGCTCTTAACTGGCTGAGCTTCCCCCTCCC
>VZTU01008395.1:11715-24486 GCA_013400835.1 Zapornia atra | reverse complement strand
CCCTCCTGCTTATAAGCTCCCTTCAGGGACTGACAGGCTGCAATGAGGTCTCCCCACAGCCTTCTCTTGTCTAGGCTGAACAAGCCCAGCTCCCTCAGCCTCTCTTTGTAGGGCAGGTGCTCCAGCCCTCTTATCTTCGTGGCTCCTCTGAACCCTCCAACAGTTCCACATCTTTCTTGTATTGGGGGCCCCAGCTCTGGACACAGGACTCCAGATGGGGCCTCACAAGGGCAGAGCAGAGAGGGACAATCCCCTCCCTATCCCTGCTGGCCACCCCTCTTCTAATCAAGGATGTTCAAACAGTTAACCTGCCCCTTCCATTCCACTTAACGTAGTGTTACATACACTAAAGCTAACTAGTCTGTATTCTTATCCACTAGGAACTATGCTGAACAAGAGTTAGGTGATACAGGGTACAGAAATTCTTAGATATGTTGTTAGTCCTTCTAACTTTGAAGAAGCCAACCAAGGTCAGGTACAGGAGACCTGACACCGATGGTCCAGACTGTTGTAAGCAGGATTCTGCACTGAGCTTTACCTTTTCTTTTAGCATCAGGAAATACAGCAGCATCATTGGTGTTGTAGGTAAACGTGACAAAGTCTCCCTGGTAAGTTTCATTGGTTTTTGTAAAGTTAACACTCCAGGAGTGACCTTCTCCAAACTGTATTGCCAGAAGTGCAGCTTCCGTGTCACTGCCACAGACACTTCCATTGTGGGTCACATCAGGTGGCAAGTTCAAGGTTACATTTTTCTAGAAGAAAAGGGTCATTTTAACATGTTTTCACAGACAGCAGTTCTTCCCCGTGCCAGCATTATAAACCTGCTGGAGTTGCATGGAACCTTGCAGGAGACTAGTGAGATTATTTTAGGTTATTTTATTAAATATGAAAAAGGCTCCCTGACATCTGACTTAGAAAGGAGCCATGTCAAATTCAAGCACAAATCTAACCTGGCTGTTGATTTGCACCATGCTGAGTTGCAATTTACCTTTACTGTTTGGGCTAGTAACACTACTACACTGATACACAAAGCCCACCAAGTTGGACCACTATACCATTTATGTGTGTGCAACAGAGCACAGTCAGTTATTTGTATTACTGAGAACTTATGCCTTATTTTAAAATTAGTATTTAGGAATGCTCATAGAAACTGTCTTCATACTAAAACCAACTAAAAGACCCAAACACCCTAGTAAGAGTGTCCTTAAACTTTTACCCAGGACAAAGTTACTTCCAAATACTTACATAATCACTACTGTTTGTTTCATATTTTATCAAGAATCTCATCATCCATCTTGCATACAGGCACGTAGCATTAGAGGCATCCTTTATGACTACTTCCACTGCATAGGACTGGAAAAAACCTGTAAGGTATGATTATTAGCTATTAAGATGTTGATTTCACTTCATTTTCTAGAACTATTTAAGAGGATGGGTCATTACAAAATGCTTAAGTTGTTTCAGAACTGCATTCAATTTGCCACACACTGGAAGAGTAGGTAGATGTCTAGAAAGTATTAAAACTAGGAGGCACACCATGAAGTTATCAAGGCTTGATAAAATTTTGGGAGAATGCTGCAGAGTCCATTTACCTGACAAAGCCTAATGATGTAAATGAGCATTAGCTTTCTCCTGACAGACTGAACACAGTATGTCAACAACTTGCTGCTTGTAGGCGAGAGTCTCCCTAACATGTCATTTGCTTCGTCAGTGGTATGACTCAAGTTGACCTCAAAAGATGAGACCCATAGAATGGTCTGGGCTGGAAGGGACCACAAGGATTATGGGGTTCCAACCCCACTGCCACAGGCAAGGCCACCAACCTCCAGGCACGATCTGGACAAGGCTGCCCATGGCTCCATCATGACTGCCTTCATTGAGTCTCTATAATTTCGGGCTCAAAGGACGGGGATGTTAAAGTCCCTTTACGCTTCCGAGATCTTGTTACAGTTGCTGGGTTTCCCACCCCGTGAAGCTCAACGGAGGCACTCGCCCACAGCCAGTCTGTGGCGACCGTTGACCCCCGCAGCGCGGAGCAGGCCGCGGAGCAGTGCCGGCTGACAACATTCGCATTCGCAGGTAGGGAACTGCCTGGAGGCGCCGCTCGGGTGGGCCGGCGGCGGGCAGGCTGCCGCGGCCGCGGGCCCTGGGCTAGGTACCAGCTCACACCCAGCCCGAAAAGGCCGCGGGCCGGACCCATGTTCCCACCCCCCGCCCACGACGCCCTCAGCCACCCCGCCCAGCGGTTGGGCCGGCAACAGGGTGCCGCTGGGCCCCTGCTCCCCTTCCGCAGGTGACAGCGCGCCGGGGACGCGGCCCAGCGCCGCCTCCGCTCCGGGGCCACTCCGGAGAAGCCACCACCAGACCGAGGCGGCCCCGGGCCCGCCAGGCCTCAGCAGCCCGCGGTACCCTTCCGCGCGCCCGGCCGCTGCCCAACGCCGCCTTATGGGCGTGACGGGAGGGGGAAGCGGCCGGCGACAACACCTCCTCCCCGCCGCCCCCCCTCCGCAGGCCCATCGCCCACCCGGGCCCGGCCACTGCCCCGCTCACCGGAGGTACCAAGCAGCAGGAGGAGGAGCAGGCAGCCGGAGCAGCGCGGCTCCATGTTCCCGGCGGCAAACACAGGGACGCCGCGAAGCAACGAGCAGCGAGAGAGGACGGCGAGCAGGCGCGATAAAAACCTCGCCACCGGTCATGTGAGGGGAGGGGCGCTGCCGCCCGCGCGCCGCCAATCGCCGCGCCGGGTCTCGATTCGACGGTTCACAGACAGTACATTCGGCGTGCGACGCCTCGGGCGGGCGGTGGGTCGTTGACCGTCCGTTTCCACCGGCTCCGGTCACCCCACGGGGTTTGGCGCGGGGCCGCACCGTGCGGCGTCCCGTGCCCTCTGCGGGCACTGCGGGCCTCCGCGGGAGCGGGTCACTGGCCCTTGCTTTGGCCCTTGGCAGCCTTTGCTGTCTACACTGGGGCTGTGTTAGGCAGAGAAGGCTGAGAGAGTCAAAGAAGTTCAATATAGAAGCTTTCACCGCAAGAAAAAAAGAAATAATGAAGATACTCTCCATGCTTACAATCCCACCTGTCCCTCCCGGCTGACACGACTGTCATTGACCATCCTCCTGTGTCCCCCAGCGCTGACCAGAGACGGTCTCTGGCTCTCCAAGGCCTGGCAGAAGACCTGCCCAGAAATGGCCTCCAAAGCAGGGCAGTGGCAAGAACTGGGGTGCTTTGACACCTTTGTGCCAGTGCTGAAATGCAAAACGTGGGGCAAGAAAGAAAGTGGGAAAAGTCAGCTGCCTGGCGCAAACGAGGGAGAAAAGAGCGGGAGGAGAGGAGGGGGGTGAAGACAGGAGTGAATGTGGAATCTGGTGGGTTTGGGACTGGGAGGAGGTATGAAATGTGGATGTTGGATTGCAGCCTGGAGAGTAGAGATTAGGGGAAAGAAACAGAAAAAAAGAGGCAGGCTTGGTAAAGAAAGGGGAGATGGGGAGGAAGAGCTTGGGGCTGGAAGGTGCCAAGGAAAATGGCAGGTTCAGCTGCCCGAGGAGACAGGAGCTCCTCAGCAAGGAAGGGCCCTCTTGGAATAACAGTCCTCTTTCTGATGCTGTGGAAGGGCTGCAAAATATATTTCAAATAATCAGGAATGAAGAGACGTGCCCATCCCTGGGGAAGGAAATGAAAGCTCTTGAAGAAGACAACAAACCATGTTGACCTGATAGAGAGAGACAGTGGGAATGTAGACGGTATTGATGGGAAAGTGGTTATGAAGTCTTGTGGAAATTGAAATAACTCAATTTGTGATTGAAATGCCAGGTAAATACTCTCAGGTGCATACTTGCAATACTGCACTTTGCAAAGAGTATCACAAAATCAAACTTGGCATGTCAGGCCCACCACGGAAGCCCATGCATGGTGCAAGTGGGGGTTCCATGTGCAAACGTGCGCCTGGCCGGGCACGTTCACTGCTTCTTTACATTTCTTCCTGTGCTTAATAACTGCACCTAGAACCAACTTACCACATGTATTACATACATGCACACGCATACCTTAGCATTGTTGCATGTCACTATCAAAATTCATGTAATTTCAAAATAATTAGAATTTTTTTTTTTTTTTAGCCTTTGGGCTTAATTTACTGAAAGTTTATCTGTAGAAATAAACTTCTTATTTAATAACTGAGCCAGCATTTGTTGTAGGCTGAGGGGGAGTGTCCAGCAGCAGCACAGATGAACCCACAAATTCTGAAAGGGGCAAGTTTTTTGTCTTTCTCAGCCCCCCAGCAAAGAACGGGGCATTGCAGGGCCTGGGAGAGTCCTGCTGCTGGAGCCTTGCCTCAGGCTTCACTGGTTTGGTGCAAAGTCCTGTTTTCAAAGAAGTGATCTCTCGTGAAGTTAGGAACAATTATATTAAGAGGATTTGACTACTAGGAGAGAAACATTGAATTAAGCTTAAATTAATTGGAGGAAGAAGAAATGATCGGTACGTTCTAGGCCGTTTGCATGGTGGAATGTCACCTTTTGTATCAGCTGGGACATTTTCTTCAGGACATGTAGCTTTTATGTGTAAACTTGGGTATGGTCATGCACCCCCTTGTTCTGAGGGGAGATTCCTGAATTTTCGGATCTCTTGCTTGCACATGGGAAACAGACTGCAGAATGACGAGATGTTCTGCAGACATAAAGGAAGGCTGATCGCCTCCTTTCCTTTATGCCAATTTAGTGAAGCTTGAAATGAAATCAAATGGTAGCTATCACAGCAAATGCAAATTGGCTTCTGTTTAATAACACACAATAAAAGTAGCAACTAGTGTGGGGTTAAAAGAGCAGTATATTTCATATAGTTTTGCATAATGAAAAATACATTCTTTGCACCAGAAATATCATTAATATCAGAACACAGATTATTTTCCTTCTTTCTTTGTACCTCCCTTCCTGCCATGTAACTGCCCTCCGTGGACACTTTGTGCTACTGCATCATTTTACCGTGATCTTAGCAGGTGCAGTTTTTATTCAGGGGCTTACTTCTTGCTTGCTGTATCAGTTGAGATAAATGAGAATTCAGTTCCTCCCTTGGATCTGCGGAAACCCAACGTATGGGCTGTGAACCCTCTGTTCAGTTTAGTCAATGCCAAAGTGGCTATAGGGACTGCTTAATAGGAAGGTGAAGTTGTGTGGATTCAGAGACTGCAAGCTGGTGGTTTAATTGTCAGAGGCTATTGCAGGAGAGGCTGATGGTGTGTCTCTGTCAAGGCTGACCCTAGCGAAAACGTGGGAAGCGATGAGGCAGCCACACCGAAAGCTTTCAGCCCTTGCGTGGAGTCCTTGGGGAGACCAAAGGATCAAATCCCTCCTGGAGGGAGTTGGTACAGGCACCTTGCATCCTCAAATGGGATGAAGATTGCTCAGCAAATTTCACGTGCTTCAGGCATTGAATGTGTTAAAGGTTCTGAATGTGCTCTTGCATTATTAGCACAGCGACAGTCTCCTCCTGCCCAGCCAGCTGACAGACACTTGCTTTTGGCACTGTTCTCCCTAAATAGAGAATTTTTGGGCAGTTCCCAAAGCCTATCTCCTGTTCATAGTGCTGGAGGAAGCAGAACAAAACTCTGTTCCTCTCTCATTTAACAAATCCTCCAGCTGTCCTTAGGAAAAAAAATAGGTTAGTGGATGGGGTCAGGTATTTGATTCCTCTGAAATTCCATGGAAAGCTATTCTATTCAGCCCTTATAGGATTCAACCTCCAACAAATATCCACTGCAGCTTATTTATCATAATTTCTTTGTTGATTGTGGCAATGGCATTTTACCATTAAAGAATGGTAAAATTTGTGTTACAGACTTCAGTGTCATAAGGTCAAACTCCTATGATCAGCTGTTTTCCTGTAATGATAGAAGCCTGAGTGATCATTACCATGATGCAGAGAAAATGCCTTACCTTTTTGCTTGCTAGAGAAAAAGGATTTTGTATTTGGCGTGATTTTGGGAACCACTGATGCGTGGCAAGCTGATCCTGGATTTTTAAGACAACCTTTATGTTTATTGCTGGCTTTGGGACTGTCATGTTTCTGTACAGCATTGCATTTTTACTACATACTTAGTCTGATGTCGGTAGCGTTAAGAAGGTATTGACATGTCACAAGAACACATACTCAACACTTTCTGAGTTCTTCTCAAAGCTTCAGTTCATCAAGGAATGTAAATTCATGCCTCATTTCAAATGTGTAGGCTGCTCTGTGGCTTTCATTCACATCATATTCCTGATGTCCAGCGTATGCTTAATCCTTTGTGAATCCTTCAACTGGTTAGATATATCTGTAATCAAACTATTCTTTACCCTGGGACTTGCAAAAATTGATGGATGTATGTGGTCAGAAGCAAAGTGTCCAGTGCTTAATGGAGCACTGAGTAATTTAATGTTTCTGTCTCTGGTGCAGAGGAGTACAGCTTGTGATAAAAGAAGACAGAGAGAATACTGGGGACATGTGGTAATCCCTACTGTAGTCAAACGTATTTTTATTCATTCTTTTAGATGTCCCTTCAACCAACAGGGCGTTTTCTGTATTTTTTTCCAGGGACAAGGTGTCACGCGCCGCAGACAGACTGCTTTGGCAGAGGTTAAACCCCCTTGCATTCCAACCGACCTCAGATCGCTCTGGGTGACTGGGGGCGGCTGAGCTTAACCCCTGAGTGATGCCCAATTAGGTGCTTTATCGTGACCAGTTCTGCACAATTCTCGGGAACAGAATTAAGACTCAAAACGGAGTCAAGGTTTAGGTCACTTTATTTAACCTGCAACAGGTGTGCAGGAGGGTGTAGGAGGGTGCAAGAGGAGGAGGGGGGGTGTGTGTGTGGAAGAGAGAGAGAGAGAAGAGTGAGAGAGAGAGAGAAGAGTGAGAGAGAGAGAGAGAGAGGGAGAGAGAGAGATTGCAATATCTACCACCACGGAGCCGAGGCGTCCCATCAGTCCGAATCGACTTCACGTCAGGTGGGGGGTTCCATTGGTTCAGCGCTGGGTGCACGGGGCATTGCTTCACTGAGGACGTGCACACTAACGTGACAGTTCTTCTTCGTTATATACAGTTCAATGATACTTATTCATTAGGTTACCTCATACACCTGTACATATTCATAACCTGTCCCGCTTCGTATTAAAATGAGTTCCAAGAAGTGATTTCCATAAACTCCTCCCAAATGCGTCTGCGCACTGGGTCATGGTGGTGGTCGTCGGGGGTCGTGGGGATGAAGGCCTGTAGTCATCGTCAGCTAAACTTTTCACCCCTCTCTCTTGACGCATGCGTAGTCATCAGTATCCCAGATGGACATTGTCACTTTAAGAGGTATCTTGTCTTTATCGGTTGGTTTCTCCATGTGCCAGGTGGTCCTTCATAAATTGCATCAAAGTTTCAGTCTTTGGAATGCTTATCAGTCAGAGACAGACATCTATTGAAGGATTTACAGAGTTTTGGATACTTTCAGAGACAATTAAACACTTTGCCTGAATTTAGGACCAATGAGGCAAGCAAGGAATTCATGAACAGATAAGAGTTCATGAGACCAATGGGGTGGGGGCTGGAAGTCATCAAAGAAGTCATTTTATTTGCACAGAGCACAGAGTCCTTGAGTGCATAATTTACTCAAAATATGGTGTTAGACTCAAACTTATGTCCCAATTGATGTTTCTTCTTTATCAGTGAGGCAGAGTCGTTCAAGCGAAGCGTTGTTTATGTGAGGTCACTTCTATGGCACTTCAGACCATCCTGTTAACAAGTCTTCCTTAACCCTTTACAAGCATCTTACTTGCAAGTCCCCTTTATCACAAATAGCAGTAATCAATATTTTGGCAATGTTGAGACATAAATCCACTGGTGCAGGCATTCGTTGAGGGATACGGTACGTGACACAAGGTTATAGCAGAACCAGCTGTTCCTTTCCAAGAGGGGGAGAAAGGATTTGGTACCATTTCACGTGGGAGGGATGGAAAGAGGAAGAGATTAATGCCGGGCAGAGAGGTCACGGATTCGCTCAGCAGAGGGGGATGAACCACAGGGAAATTCTTGGGGCCGTGCCAACAACCATGAGAGTTACAGCTCTTCGTCGGGGTTTTCCTTCTCATGCAGCCCCAGTTTGTAGCCAGAGGATTAAGGATAATGAGGATTTGCTGTGATCCAGACACCGGGATGACGGAGACTGCTTTGCCCAGCACAGCGTGACATCTGCGTGCGCTAGCCTGCTCCGTGGTGGGGAAGGGGTGACTCCCGGTAGCTCTGCGGAGCTTGCCCTGAAAAAATTCACTTATAAACTAAATCGTGGGGAAGCTGCGTGCGGTTCGCTCTGGCTCCGAGCAGGTGGCAGTGTTTCGGAGCTGCTGCTTTTCGGGAGGAGGTGGTGGTGGGAAACCAAACCATTAAACGCTGCTGCGGGAAACTGCTGAGTCACGGCCGGGGCCATCACGTGAAACGCCCAAAAAGAGCAGCCTCTGTGGGGAGGTGAGGGGAAGGGATCAGCGAGCAGGTTGCAGCTGCAAAACTTCCTGCAAAAGCGCCCTGAAACCGGCTGTCGTGACACAGCTGGAGAGAGCACGGCCCCAGCTCAGCAGGAGGAAGCAGAGGCCCAGGCCGGCGGCATTTCCTCACGGGCCCGCTGCACTAACAGCTCGGTTGTGCGCATCTCGGGCTGGGAGCCGAAAGCCGGGCGGCACTGGGCGTGCAGGCGGGGCTGGTACGGCAGCTGCCCCTGCGCTGTCCCGCTGCGGGCATCCTTGATGCTGCGGGATGCAGGGGGAGGTGCTGCCGTTGGCCTTGGGGTACCTGTTGAGCTGGGAGGCGTTTCCAGCAGCGCTGGAAGTGGCGGTGTGTGTGCTAAGAGCACTCGGCGTCTGGGTTCAATGTGTGGCAGGCAATGGGATTTCTGCATTTCGTGAGTCACATCAAGCTCCTGCTAGACGCAACCTCTGTAACGTGAGAAAAACTCGTTTGACAACTCAACGTATTCTCTGGGCTTGTGACAGTGAAGTGGAAAAGCATCAGTTGTCTCAGTTTTGTGGGGTTTTTTGGACATAAAATGCTACCCTGCTGCAGACCCATGTCAGCTTCAGTGCAGAAATGGTTTTGTAAAACCAGCTGGCTCTGCACAGGAGGCACCTCCCCCTTCCAACTCTTATGAAAGATGTGTCCACTGTAACTTTCTCTGTGAAATTTCAGCAGGCAATTTCACACTTCACCAAGACATTATATCTAAAATAGAAGGTTGGAAGAGACACTATATACTGCACAGCCATTTTCATACCTGGATGTTTTAGCTGCTGTAGCTTCAGTGCTACAGGACCTAGAACAAGATTACATCCCTGTTATGGAGAGCACATCAGGGCAGATGATATACATAAAAATGACATACATAATTTGTCTCTGACAGAGCTGGGAAACCAGGTCTGGCAAACCCTGAGCTAAAGCCTGTTCACTGCATTGTCCTGAGCAACAAACCTCTTGCAAGGGCTGATCGCTCTCACACTGCCTATCTGCTCACTGCTTTTAGAGCTGGGATTTAAAGAATAAGAATAAAAAGGAAGAAACTGAAGGGCTAAGCAGATGGTGGCAGTTCTGTGGCAGAATCACAGACCTTCAGTTGCAGAACCAGTTCTCTGGAGGAGCGAACCTGACCTAACTCCCTGGCTACAGCCTACAAGCAAGCTTTACCTGCACGGTGACGAGGCTCCAGCTCACCTCCGCAGAGGTGATTTTGTAATCTTGGTTCCCATCGCATGCCTGAAGCCTCCACCCCAGCACACACCTGGCAAAACTTGGTCTGCAGTGTCTTGCCCAGCCTTCAGTGAAAATGAGCAGAGCAGCAGCTTTGCTCTGAGCCTCAAACTAGCAGCAAACAAAATATTTTCTTGCTCTAGTTAAGGGGCAGCTTTTGAAAAAGGTGTCTGGTTTTGATCATGATGACAAATTGTTCTGAGAAATACATCAAACTTCAGAGACTACAGAAGGGTAGAACAGAAGATGTGTTGTAATGATTTATGAGGTTTTGTCTGGGAGGGGGAAAAATGCTACATATTAAATGAACTTCTGGCTAAGAATCCAGCATTGATATTTCATGCTATATTAAAACTACTTACCACTCCAAAGGGTAAAAGGAAATTCATTCCATGTAATCTTAGATGCTATTTACTTGCACACTAGCCCCCTTTCCATTTGCAAAGTCATAGTGACTAAGCTTTGCAAAGTAGCGTTGCAGCCCTTGGGCCCTGCAATGGCTGGGGCAATCTCAGTCTGATGCCTGATGCTCTGCATGCCTTAATTGCATGAGGCACCTACACATTGGATCTACTGGAAAAGCAGTTACTGCAGCTTCCTGATTACTGAAAATTTGTTTAGATGGAGCAGACCTCTAGACTTAAGACTTTTTTGAAAAGACAAACTTTCATAGGAAGTTAACATTACTTAGGCATTTTATAAGTACCCAGTGACATCCCTCTTTCTCTCCTGCTCTAAAATACGTGTGTTTCAAGCTGACGAACAACTGGCAGTTATAAGGAGTAAGCTAAAGAGCAACCATCAGTGTTACAGAAGAAACATCTTTTCCTTTCTGAATAGTCTGTTAGTATTAGCAGCAGCTAAAGCAGCTGAAGCCTTAGGTCGCAAGAGATGACCAAGTGTAAACTTCCCATAAAACTGATGCTGCCAAGGAAGAACTTGCTGAATTCAGCAAGTACGAGAGGAGTGAAGGGCCAAGGAGGCAGCTCCAGGAGACTGGAGTCACTTCAGAAGGCCAGCCCAGAGACACAGAAAAGTGGCAGGAAATCAAGAAACCACTGACCAGAATTAAGCGGCCTTGGAGGTGATGGTGGATCGGGTGTAACTGGGAGGTGTGCACTGGGGTAGGGGTCCCTCTCCAGCAGCCCCCAGCTTGAGCTGTAACCAAGAACTGTTGGAATCCTCCACTCAGACTTGGCATTTACAGAGGGGTCTAAGGGTTGGGCCCTACAACAGTGGCCTGTGTAAATCTGTAGCTATCAATAAAAACGTGGTATTTGCTCGTTGTGAACTACTGCTAAGCTTAAGGAAAGGGGCTTATCGATGGTGCTGCCCTGTCTGGTTTTAGAAAATTAAGAGTTATTTTCTTTCTTTTGCTAATATCCTAATGCTTATTTCCCATGAGCAGCAGCAAGACAAGTGATGAGTAATGTTAAAGCTGACCTTGTGTCAGGAAGCAGTTCATTATCCAGAAGAAAAATCCTGTTCCATCCTAGGCTGGCCAACACCCATTGCTCTCCCCAGGTGACTCCGTATTTTACCCTCTGCACACACTCCAATGCCTCTCAACCCCTCAAGTAAGTTTTTAAGTGTTTATTTTCCATATACCTTAGTCTGTGCACAAGCCCTTGCCATTTAGGTGCCCCCAAGCTGTACCAGAGAAAGCAAGCACCTGAGCAGGATTAGTGGAAGCCATTTACCTACTTAACCAGGGTGCACTAGGAATATTTTGTGATCACAGCAATGCTGTGCAAGGTCAGCCTCCCCACAGCATACACACATGCACCTGAAGGACCAGCACTGCTTTGCTACAGCTCTGTGTGTTTGCAAACCTCCCCTCCACAGCGCAGGAAGTAAAAGCAGAATGCCCTGCCTCCCCTCTCTACCCACCCTCCAGGAGAGAAATCCTGCTCAGATTTAGTCCAGCAGCTCCAAACAGCAAAGGAAAAATTAAGATGCAGCCTGGTCAGCGATCATCAGTAACAGAACCAAGTTCCCTGTCCAGCCCTCTCCTTTGTACTTCAATAATTGCATCAGAGTAATTTAAAATAATTACTGACTGTACTGAGAGATAAGGAATACTCGTCAGCAGGAGAGCAGCAACAGGCCACCACCTCTGGTATTTTGTACCATTTCTGGCACTTCTGCACTTTCTCTTCCCGATTCAGTCAGTGAGGATGCTCAGTTCCTTCCCACCAACAAACCTTGTAGAAGACTTACGGACAAAAATAAAATTCAGGAATGGAAACCACTTAGAAAACTCAAGGGATTTTAATGACTGAATGAAGGAGGAACTAATTATTAATATATTTAAGTAGCAAACAGGTATTTTGCTATCAAAGCACAAGCTAAAGAATTTAAAGAAGCCACAAACATTAGTAAGCCCAACATACAGAACTTTGAGTAAGAAGGCATTTTACACACAAGAGTTTATCAACACAAAACTGTTTAATATTTATTAAATGACACAAAATACCTAGATAACAGACTCACTTCTCTGAAAGGACATGTATTTACAGTATTTACCAACTTAAGAAAGACTCTCTGTACCCATATCAGACTTATGAAACATAAAAAAGGTTTTGTTGCTTTTTGCATCGAAGGATGCAATGGTGATACATGCCCTGTTTGCAAGTCTGCATAAACTATAACTTTCTGATGCAGTGAAAAAGCACAAATTTATATTCTGGTAGCCGAGTGAAGAGGCTTCTGAAAAGTAACAGGGTTAGTTTCCCCCTCCCCCCCCCCACTCCAGACATACTCTGAAGAACTGTTATACAAAAAGTATATTACATTTTTGAATGCTGCTGTACTCTTACAACTTTAGTGTAACATTTCAAAGAAAAGATTCTTCCTACTATATGAAATGACTAAAAAAAAAGTGGTATTTGAACATTTCTGTAGATGCATATTTTTTTTCTGTTGAAGAAAGCATTAGGGCAAATGATATGTCTAGGAAAAAAAATGAAAGACTGACCAAAAAAAAAAAAAAAGCAGAGACCAAAATATGAAGAAAAACTA
>VZTU01008395.1:1378-11654 GCA_013400835.1 Zapornia atra | reverse complement strand
TTTTGTTTGTTTTTTTTTTAATTTTTATTAACTATTTACTTTGGCACCTTTGTGTAAACTATAGAACAAAACGACGTTTACAACACATTTGCAATTACAGCATTTAAACAAAATGGTCACTTTTTAAACCAGCCAAGACAAAAAAATAGTCCATTTATGGGTATAAAGATTAAAAAACCTAAAATATATATTTCTAAGAATAAACTGCAATTTCTTATGAACAAGGTGCTATAAACTGCATGCAAGAGTCAAGATTAAAAATGTGTGGCCAAACAGACAAGCTGTGTTATAGCCAGATGAGTTGTGGTCCAAGCCCACTTTAGGTTTTGTTTCTTACAGAGATATATATGGCTCAATAGGCAGGCACATGATCCCAGCAAGAAGTTGCAGAGTTGTACGGCTGGACGATAAATCTTGGCTGCAGCTTTGTCATTAACCAGGAATGAGCAAGACCTTAGCAGGAGAGATGAACAAGTTCTTGGGGAAAACCCAGGAAAATAGAAGAAGCCTTACCCCTTCCCCTCTCTCACCCTATGGGGTTCTCAAAGTCCTTTCTTTGGGTTGCTTTAACTAGATTGCCACTTAGGGTCTGCCTCGGATCGTGGAAGTTGGATGAGATTGGAGGACACTTCCTACTGTCTGCATTTAAATTACTGAAATGGATGGATAAGAATGAAATAAACCTTCAGATCTTTCTGGTTAGTTTGGCTGAATGCAGCACACTTGTCTAATGAGGGAGGATTTTACCAGAACAGGTACTTTAAACATGTAGTGGTGTTATATTTATATGCTACAACGGACTGAATGGAACCAGCTCAGTACTGGTGCTCGAAATCTCCTGTCTCCCAAGGAGTTAAGTTTTATGCTCCTCCTTCCTTTTTTAGGAGGAATCTTTTATTGGCTAAAGATACAAAACACATACAAGAAAAAGGAACATTGAATGCAGAATACAGAAGATTCTTTGGGGGCACTCTTTTCTCCCCAGTGGATTTCTACTTGAGCTAATACTTAAACAGATTTGCAGGAGCAGTCTTCAAGTTTCTTACTAGATAACTCTACTGTTAGTATTTTTCTTACAGAGGCAAGGGTGGTCCTGGATGTCTACCAGTGCTTATGATGCAATAGTGTCAAAGGATAAGGTACATTTTTCTGCAGATCACAAAGAGCTGTTTAACAGTTAGTAGAGGGTGACAGCAAATCGTTTAGTAGGAGAAAAACACCCATCTGCTTCATCTGTCAGCTGAGGATTGCATATAAAAGAGCTTGAGAGAAAACACAGCTGGAGAAAATACAGAATTAAACAGTAGATCAAAAAAGCAACAAGGATGGGATGTGGCAGATACAAAATACACACACATCACACACACATTCTCCCTCTCTCCCATGCACCCCCCTGAATGCGAGATCACAGTGATAAAAATTTACAGATCATAGAGAGCTAAGTTACACTGTCCTTAAACAAAAGTAACACCTTGCTTTCAAGAAGTATCTGGTATTTCCCAGGACTATCAGTGCCTGAAAGAGGATGAGGTTTTTCATTGTGCTCTGCAACACAGCTGATCATAGGTCTAAAGCCTGGCTGGGTAAGGAAGAACTGTGACGTGGAGGAGTTACCTTTTCTGCCGACAAATTTTTTTCCCATATATTCCTGGCACATGCTGCTATAGCAATTAAAAAAAAAAACATTTTGTTGAAACAAAGCTCTACATTCAAGTGACTTATTCTGCCATGTCTTATAAAGATGCAACAAATGCTCTCTGGTCATCTAAGAAAATACATTTTAGATGTCTCGTAGCAATGCTTAACTTTCTATATGAGAGGTAGGCTTCTGGGTTCTAGGAGGCCTGCCACATCTAGGGCTGAGTTCTTAAAGCTTTAAGTTAAAGCAATCCAAAGCAGAGCAGTCTTAGAGGAGCTGCCCTGTCTAAACCTTGAGGTTAGTTCAAGTTTAGAATGCTGCAAAGCAAAACAAGTATTAAAATTCATTTGTAATTTTTCTTCTTACAGCTTTAACCACAAGAACAGCGTGGCTTTTCATAGCTATCTGTAAGGAGATTCTCTTTTCTAGAGTATTGCTGCCAAGAGGTGAAGGCCTCCTACCCATGACTAGTAAAAACTGTCACTTTTTCCATTATGGCTGTTTTATGCTTAAGATTCCCAAAGGTGAACACTAAGTCTTATAGGCAAGCCATAAAAATCTAATCCGAACTTGTTTCGTTGTAGCAGTTCCTTAAGAATGGTGTTTGTATATACAATATATATGCCCACACTGCAAACTTTATACATCATTTTATACTGGTACCATTTTGTCTTAATTGCAACCAAGAGGATTTGCCATTAGATCAGCAATAAGCATAGCTTGGCTTCTTCCCCATTTTCCCCTCCCTCAAGGGAAAAATCCAAGTGCGGGCATCAACCAAACCAATGCTATGGTACTAACTGAAATGCTTTCTGTACAGTAAATTAAAAATTTGCATGCAGTTTAAGCATTTTAAAGGCTATTTTCTTATATTAACCTTCTGTTTCCATTTAAAGGTGTGAAAGACATCTGTCATGTATCAAGGGACCCCTCTTCAGACCCAGAGACAAATGGAATCACAAAGACCAGGTACTTTCTTTCAGCTTTCTGCACATCTTACTAAATAACATGCAAAGAGTTCAACAGCATTCTTCTTAAAATGTAAATAGTACTCTTTAAAAGGGCATGTTAACCACTGAAAGAAGTCCACTCTACCATACTTTTCCATTACACTGCTTTCATTCAATCATCGGTAGTATAAAAAGTCAATTAACGGGATCAACAGGCTAGTTTATCCACTGGCAACTGTGTATGACACCAAGTGTGCAGTAAAACAAAGGCCAACATATGTTTATGCAATATAGTTGTACTGATTCGGGTTTTCTTTATCTCTTTCCATGTAGTCCCTGTCAATTAAGGATTCTATTCTCTTCTTAAGGTCAGCAGGCTGCAAAATAAAGCAGACGTCAGCATTATTACTTCACAGTCAATGCTCCTGTTTGTTCTTTCTACTTAAGGCAAACACCCATACTGTTTAAGATGGCTGAGGAAACAGAAATCAGGGTTTTAAACACCACCACCATGCTTAAAGGATCAGAGCTTTTTAAGTCTGCAATGTATAACTGATTGAAGAGAAAGTCATAAAATTACCCTGTCACCTGCAGCTAAACACAGACATTAAGGGCAGGAAAAGATATTTGCTGCTGTTTAAACTGAAGCCTACTTTAAAGGCCTGTGATTTATACAGTAGACATCAAAGTGTTTCTATTTCTGACTTGGTCTATGTTTAATTTTATCTTCATGTGAGCAGGTTTTACCCTGTTTGTGTGTTTGTGATTTTGTTGGGTGAAAGACTCTGTAAAAACCCCTCGTGAAAGAGAGTGAGGAAAAGCATTTAAGTAACCTGTTATAACCCCACAAAGCCCAATCAGAGTTTATGCAGCACTTAACAGGCCTGCAGGAACTCACCCTGCTAACAAACAGAATGAGATGGCAGTACCTTTTATTGTACATTTCCACTGATAGAAAGCACTGTGTGTTTGAACTCAAATGGATGCCCAATGTCTATCTGAAAATTCATTTCCATTTTTACACTATAAGCAAGCTGTTATGTTGCATATAAATTTTATATTGCATCTTGGGCTTCTTTAGAATTGCTATGTTCAGCAATATCTAATTTTCATTTCATATATAAAAATATACATACACAGAAATATTAACTGATATAACCTGTCTGAAAGAAAACTCTACCTTTACTGGTTATTAATTCAAAATTATCAACCACGTTAAGCCAATTCTCCATCACCTATCTCAATCATTTTCCCCTCATCCCCAAGAACACAATGCCAGAACACTTAAATGTGAGAATAGCAGCAGGCTAGGAGAGCTTGCTTCAGGTACAGCTAAGGGACTCTGGTCCTGAGAGCCCTCAGTAAGAGGTTTCACTGACTGACTATGAGCCTGAGGTAACACTCAGGTGCATTTTAAAAATCCCTGAAAACGTTTGTCTTTCCTAACAAAAAGATACACATTTCAGACAAAAGCACTGCTTAATTGAGGACAGGCAACATAAAAAGGAGAATCAAAGTTTTAGAAGAAAGATCAGTACTGCACCTTTACTGGGAATTTAAGCTGGTTGTAGACCTCTGACACAAGCAGGTTGTGACTCAGTGTCTTCCGCATCTTCATGATTCGCACAATTGCGGCGTCGATCTGGTATTGCCGGTCCTGGAATACTCTCTCTGTAGTGCTCGCCTGTTCCTCTACCTGAAGGATCCATTCAGAAAAGTTTTAAAAGAGAACACTAGAACTGTCAAAACCAATTCTTTGTATCTCTAAGGCAATTCTCAGTGTAAGACAGGACAATATTGTCAAGTATTTGAGATAAATCCTTTACCAACATGAGGACCAACTGCCTATTCAAAACACTTGTACCAGAAGTTAAAATACTTTGCACAGAGTTTACTTTGGGTGGCAATCAGGGAAAACTCAGTGTGAACTTGTTTCTATGCTCACAAACCACTCAGTAAAGCCCCAGGGAAAGAACAAGGGTGAAAAGAACATTGACCAAGTAGAACTTCTCTTAAAGAACTCTATTTTGAGACATCTAGCATCACTGGTGTTTAAGTTAGTACGGAAGCGTGCATTTAAATCTGCACTGTACAGAATGTGCTATCATCCAAACTATATGCACAACTTTTACAAAGGTATCAGTATGGGTGTTACAACTGAGAGGCAAAAAAGCTTGTAAATGGACAGGCAACAAGAAATTTACACCAAGGATCTAACCCCAGAGAATTAAAAAGAATATACCGTTTCTTTCATCTGAATTTGGTTGATCTTTATCCTGAAGAGCTTATGTCTGAAATCATCATTACATGTGAATTTATCACCATCTTCCACATCTTTGCCTTTGGGGCTTTTAGTCAGTACTCTGGCTTTGCCACAAGCCAGAGACTGAAGAGTCCTTCTCAGCTCTCCGTCCTCTAAAGCGGAAACAAGTTGTTTAGGTTTGTTTTTTTTAAGTAAGAACACTTGGAAGTAGTTATCTGCTTTCAATACCAACCTATCCCAGTAGCCTGTTTTATCTCCTCTAAACTGAACTCCTCTCCTTCATTAAACATGAGCAGCACCAGTGTCTGGAACAAGGAGACCTGAAGTTCTTTTTTGCCCTGTCAAAGGAAAATTAACAGACATCACTGGGCTAGTTTTTTGGAGTTTTTTGGGGGGTGGGCAGGGCAAAAACCAAGTCATTCTTGTATAGCAATTACTTCACTTAAAGGGTGCTATTATTATTTTATTCATTTGGGAATAAGAAACAATAAAAGTTACCAATCACCTTGTGTTTCCTATGAAATGCAGAACAAACTAGAGGTCAGAGGTTAGACTATTATATCGAGTGACAAAACTCACCCAAGATATGCAGCAACTTATTCAACAGAAATCTCAAAGCACTCAGTGCTTAAAATTACAATTTGAAGGTCAAAGTGTAACACAAGCATTAGCTTAAGAAACACAGTATTAGGAACTGTGAATCTTTCAAATAGCCAAGTTTGTTAATACTTGTTTTATCATTTATATTTTTTTGAAAATTAGAACTGGGAAGCATTCCCACTCCCAGAGGAATTTTCTTTACTTATTTGTGCCCATAAAGAAATGCAGAAGGGGAGTAACTGGAAGCCCTTTTAATTCAGCTGTGCTCTGGTACAATCCAAAGCTCTTCTTTATGTACTGAAAAAGCTTACTGAGAAGATGCTTAATGCTGTTAGATGAAGTAAGGTTATCTACAGAACACGGCCCCCTTTTTTCTCCTCAGTATAAAAATCAGTGCTGTGTTTAATACAGAACTAAACCCACTGGGTATTTTCAACAAACAATAGCCAACAAGTGTTACTTTTTTCACCAGGACAGAAATCAGATGTGCCTGCTTAGACCTTAATACATCTATTTCAGAAACTACCAACTCTGGAAATAACAGCAAGAGGTCAGAAGTTAAAAGTAATTGCAAAACCAGTGCTGAGTTCTCCATCACAGCACAAAAAAGGTTCCAAATAGATCCCTGAGGTACAACCCACATGTGGAATCAGCAAAGTGACAGGAATAAGAGAAACAATGCACTCACCTCTTTAAACTCTGCTTTTAGTACACAGTGTCCTAGTGTTGACTGCCACTGAAGTTTCCTACCACTGTGTTTTCCTAAATAAAAGGTCTTGAAAATCTCCTGCAGTTTTACCATCTAAAAAGAGGAAAAACACAACATAAAGACACAGTTTCTACTTTAAAAGCATTTTTCCCTCCTCTACAAGCAAGACTTTAAATAAAGGCTTAGAAAGATGAAGGGAATTGCAAAACAAACTTCATTTAAAAACCCACACACTTCTGTATTTGTTTCCAGAGATTATATGCATATTTAAAACCAAGTTGCAGTTGATGTCAGGATGCACTGCTAGTAGGCTGATACTTGTTATCATCTCTATTCATTACCTCTGGGGGCAAATGGACCTCCATAGGCACGTAGGTTGGCCAATAACCCATAGTCAGAATATTCACTGTTAGTTCAATGTTGCCAGGTACATTCTGATTTTGCATATACTGCAGGAAGAAACAAAGTAAACTGAAATAAAGCAATTGAAATAAAGCAATTGTATTAAACAATGTCAGGTAGAACTAAAAAGTCAGTTACAACAGGCAAGTGACCTTATGATGTCTTTACTACATAAACTGTGAGTCATGTGCAAGGAAGCAGTGTAAGAATAAGGACTTTTCTGAAGTTCTAAAGGCACTTCCACACAGAAAAAAACCAGCTAAGGTAGTTTTTTAGCAGGCCAATATGAAGATGTGCCTAATGATGTGTGAATGGAAGAAAGAACATACAATTTGCTTGTAATCAAAACATCACAGAGCTACCAGAACTAATGGGCAAAATCTTACAAGCCAGTCCATCAGCATATAGTCATGTTAAAAATGTTTTCATAGAATCGTGGAATGGTTCTGGTTGGAAAAGACCAATTAAATAGATATAAATTATACTTTGCGTTCCTAGCAGAAGGGCTCAGCACATCAGTGACCGACCCTGCAGACTGCGAGTCAAGATCATTGAGTCCAACCATCTATCCAGCCCTACTAGGTCAACACAAGACCATGTCACCAAGTACATCTAGTCTTCTTTAAAAGAAGAAGTTTTATAACTTTACAGTTATTTTATTACTGTGGTGGGGTCATTTTTCTTTGGTGGGTTTTTTTTTAATGGGATTTTTTTGTTTGTTTGGGTTTTTTTTAGAAGCTTCATGTTTCAGGTTTTTTTGCTTTGTTGTTCAGGAAAACCACTCAAATTCTGTAAAATTAAAACCCACTGACAGTCCAGAAATAAACAGATTCTGACTGATTTTCAGTAGAGACCGTTTTCCCAGCTGGACTTTTGTCTGCTCCTTTTGAAAGCCATTTCCTAAAAAGTCCTTTTCTCTGTAGTCAAAGAACATTACAGACAACTAGAGTAACTCAAATGGAGTTTAACTCTATTACAATAGAAATGTTCCCAACTGAAGACATCTTGCACTGTCTCATTAGGTTTTCTGAGAATAACTCATTCAAAAAGCAAGTAAACAAAGGAGCCCTGGCAGGCTCTCCTGCAGTACCTGTTTAAATTGTATCATTATGTCTTTTGAAAGTTCCATATCTTTAAACATTCCTTCAAGTTTGCTGGTGAAAGCAGCTCCACATTCTATAAAAGAGAAAATTTAAATCTTCAAAGTTAACCCTGTTTATTTTCAACACCATAGAGTAGTTATTCTATCAGGATGTACTGAAGCCAGACAACCTAATTCTACTTATGTTCATACATAAAGACCTAGATTCTAATTAAGATATAAACAAGAAAGGGGGGGAAATGGTTTGATGTAGCAGTTATTTTGCAATGTATTTTTCCATGTGGACACAACTGTTTATCCTAAGACTCCTTGGGCACTTGTCACCAGAAAACAATTCTAGTCCCTACCTGCCAACTGTGCCTTGATGGTAGAATACAATCAAACTCTCTGTATCATACTCTTAGCACCCATAACTCTATTCTATCCTGTGAAACAACAAAGACCACACTAGAAGGTTGCTAGCTGGCAGAATCATGATTTAGACATTATATGGAGTAACAAGCAGGAATCATCACTCCAGTTCTCTGAGCACATCACTGATTTATTTTAGGAACCTTGCCTCCATCCCACTGGCTACACTGTGCAGTTTAAACTCCTGGCTTCTCGCTATTGCTGCTGTAGAACTGAACACAGAAGAGCCTCCTCAGAACCCAGCAGTCAATCAAGAATTCCACACAAGGCTTTTGCCCTTGTGCAAAGGGGACATACAAACAGTGCTTCTGGGAAGGCCTGTTAAAATTGCTATTTTTAAAAGAAAGCAAGCTGATAGATATTTACCATGTTTGAGTTTGGAAAGCATAGATTTTTCAGCATCTACTGATGCACTCTTCCCAACTAATAGTCTCTTTGCTAGATCTTTTTTATAAAAGGCCTCAAAGACATCTTTGCCTGCAAGAGATGAGATTTGATAGTGATCATAAGTCATTGTTTTAAACAATCATTACCTACAAGAGACCCAATTCAAAGCTCAGTAAAACTAACAGGGGCCTTCACATTAAGACTGACAGATTGAGTCACATCTTGTTCGCAGCATTTTAACAAGCAGAGCGGTTAAAGAGCACTACACCAAACTGCATCTACAGAGAATGAATGCTTGAAAATGCAGACAAACCACACAAGTTCTTTCCAAATACCTTTATGTTACTGATTAAACTGTATTGCCCCCCAAGCAACTTACCATAGATGAATCTAAATATGATCATAATTTTATCCAGCATTTTTTCAAGTTCTTCGTCAGTAGCTTCTTTGTTGCCTGCACGAAGCTTTGAATCTACGTATTTAGCTAAAAGTGTGTTGAGGAACAAGAAGTTTAGCATATGCTTAGTATCAGAATGAAACAATTCATTTTTTAGATTTTTTTATTTTAAAATCTAGTATTTTGAAATCTTTTGGAAATGTAAAGGATCCTGAAGTAACCTCAAATCAGTTTCATGACAGCTGGCTTGATGTATTTTCATAGAGGCTATAAAGTTATAAAAATACTACAGCCTAATCTCTTTTTTTTCAGATAAGCAATTACTGCATCTTAACTTTTTTCTGTTATATAATGCTAAAAAATACTTTTGCATATTTAAAATACCCTGGCCCATATGATCTTAAACGTAAAAATTCACACTTGCAACAGACTGACATGGTTGTAATACAAGCAAAAAGTTCAAAAGAAAAAACAGGTAAACCAGTTATTTAAATGTGATGCCTATACTGCTGAATTTCTCTAGCAGATTACTGTTTGTTTTAATTACAAATGGTTTGCTAAGCACATTACAGTTAGTGAACTCGTTTTAAAAAGGAGGACAGAAAGCATTGCTCTGCAAGCTTAACAGTGCCACAGATTGCAAGGCAGGTAGTATTCACTGTGTGGTGAAATAAGGTATTCAAGAGTGGGGAAAGCCAGGCTTGTAACACACATACCTGTAAACAATGTTCTCTGCAAACTACAGAGGCTCTGTCCCGAGAACGTGAGAGGTACAGTGTGCCCTCCTCTCTCCTCACTCTCATATAAGAGACAGATAGCAATGCAGAGCCTCTAAGAGCTCTGTGCACACATGTTGGTGGCACAGTTATGTAAGCTTCTGAAAATGCCAATTAGCTGCATTCTCACATCAGGACATCAGTCAGTTGCTGGAATGCCCAAGTCCTAACGTTCTTCACATTTCTATAGCCTAGCCAGTGAACTGACGAACAGGGCTTGTTCTTACTGCTATCCTATCAAATAAGTCACTTGCATAATAAGGCACAGTAGACCCCAGTTTGACAACATGCTGTGCATGTCTTTCAGCACACAATTCCATCATATCCAATGTGTAAGCTGCATCAGCAAATTCCTCTTGTCCCCCACCCAAATTCTCACATTGGAAGAAACTGAAGAAAAATACCTATGAGTTCAGCTGGCTTATTTGGTCTTTTGTTAATGAACGTTTCAAAGGCTTCTTTCATGGCATTTACAAACTTCTCATTCTTGAGAAAGCAAACATCAATAATATGGTCAACTTTGTCTTTAAAATCAAGTAGTTCTTGGACCATGGTTTTGTCTTTTTCTGGATTAATTACTATGGTGCTACCAAATGCCTGCAAAGTAAAACATATCCTTCAGTTAGCTTGAATAATGAAT
>VZTU01008386.1:8046-21732 GCA_013400835.1 Zapornia atra | reverse complement strand
GAAATGGAGTGTTTATTTGTCAAACAGTCATCTTAAGCACAGCTGACAATCAGGTGCCAGGCTTCTCCCAGCACGGTGCTCCTCACGTCAGGCTACACAGAGTGAAGCAGCAGTGGAACCTGCATGAACCTGGGGGTCACTGGCGTGTGGGTGTCGCTTGAGAAGGGAAAAGAAGGAGGAAGGAGACTTGTGTTTGGTCCAGGTGTGAGATGGATTGCTGTCAGCCATGCTTTCTGCTTGCCCTTAGCCTGGTGTTGCGATTGTGAACAGGGGCAGAGGGGTCTTCCCTGGCTTGGAGACACCAGCTATGCGGCTGCAATCACCTTAGGTCCTGCCCTGGCAGAGTAGCCCAGGGGTCCTCTGGAGCTGGGATACCGCTGCAGAAATCATGGGCTCCTGTTGTTTTCTACAGTTGTCTACAAAACTGGTTGAGAACCAGTAACTCCCACTTGCTAGCCATTTTGTCCTGCACATGACATGTTCTGCCCTGTGCCCTCACCTCCACCTGTAGCCACCAAGAGTGGGTTGGAAGTTTGTGTGTACTCCAAACCTGGAGTATGGTGATCAGAGCTTGAACGCTGTGTTTTTTCCTCTCCTGGGGGTGCAGAGAAGAAGCACCCTTGAAACCAAAGTTCAGATCAGATATCCTTCCTGGGAGAAAACAGCAGTGTTTGCACACAGCTTTTCTGACCATGGCAGTGCTGCTTCCCCTGACACCTAACCCTCAGATGGCTGTTGGTGGTTCCAGTGCTGTTTGATTTGGTTGTGGATGTCACAGCTCAATCTGCTGCTGCACCACTGCTGCCCACATGTACCAGCTTCTTGACCTGTGTCAGTGCCCTGGTCTGCCCAGTATGAACCACCAGGTACCAGCCTGCAGTGGGCTACAGGCAGTAACTACACCCTTGTGGCCTACATCAAGCCCTCTCCCACCTCAGCCACGTATTTAGCTAAAGTAACGAGTGATGACACAGGTCAAATTAGGAGCCATCAGCTCTCTGTGCTGTTTGTAACTGTAATTATTTTTTTTTCTTTGGAGTGTAGGACAAAAGTGGAAAGGAAACCATCACCACTAAACCAGCCCAAAAGGACAAAGGAAAACCCAAAGACCCTAAAACGGTAAAAACATACATGTTGTAGTACAGTCATGGCTGGCAGAGCCTGCCAGCATGAAAGAGGGGGGGCTGGCCCGTGGATTCACAGCACTTTGCTGGGAACTTTACATCAGTAGGGGGAACTTGGTCCATTTTTGGGAGCCTGTGTGCAGGAGAAAAGGCTAAAGCAGGGTTTTTTCAGAGAGGCTGCAGCCTATCGGAGGGTCAGGCTGTGAGTCATACCCCACATAGCTGTAGCTGCCTCAGGGTCCCCACCACTTTTCTCCTGGCCAGTGTAAATGACAGCATCCTCAAAGCAATCAGAATCTATTCCTTCCACCACACAAGTCCTTTGCACAGTTTATTGTAAAGAAGTGAATGAAAACCAACATATATTTGTAAATAAGAATGCAGAACTGATTGGGTGAGAAGGGGAGGGGGTTCTTCATATATTCAAAACAAACAGATGAAGAACAGCCAAAAATACAAGGAAGGGATTTAGGCAGGGGTGAAACTTTTTTCCCATCACATGGTGTTCTCACAGGACATGTGCCAGTGAATGCCTGAGCCAGACAGGGCAGCTCTGCCCTGGGAATCCCATGTTTCACATGCCAGGTGATGGGATTTTTCTTTACTGTGGGGATTGCCACACGTGCAGCAGAACCATCTGGGAGGGGGGGTCTGTAACTCCTCCTCCTCCTCTGAGCTGCGATGGGATCACCAGCATGGTAAAAGGATGTAAAAGGTCAGAGGGCTCAGCTGCAGCCCTGTTTATCTGAAACAAAGTGAGTGATGGTGGAAAAAGAGAAATAGAAGCTACTGATACTATTGCCAAACTTGGTGTGTTTCAAGTGCAGGCCACATTGACCTCTGATGGGTATCTGTCACTTGGGTTTGACTCTGGACCTTAGCACAGCTCACAGCTTACTATCCTGTGCTTCTCTTGGTCCTTAGGCAAGGGGACGGTCCTCCAGCAGCAAACCTGAGAAGCAGAAAACAAGCTAAACGTTAACACCAGGTGAGATTTCCTCCCCTGTGCTGTGAAATACCTCAGAGCCAACGGATGCTGCTGCTGCTGGAGCTCAGATTCCTTCCCAGTCTCTGAACTGAGTCGTGGTTGGAGACCCTGTCAGACACCACGCTTGGAATGACCCCAAATCTGAGCGTTGCTGGGCAGAAGAGACCTCACATTTCTTTCAGAGCCTCTGTCCACACAGTTCAGACAGAACCACTTCATGTAGTTCACAGAATCAGAGTCACCGGGCTGGAAAAGCCCTTTAAGCTCATGGAGTCCAACTGTCCCTATCCTGTGCTGAACCATCTCCCTGAGCACCTCATCTCCCCTCTGTTAAACACACCCAGGGCTGGGGACTCAGCCCCCTCCCTGGGCAGCCTGGGCCAGGCCCTGACAACTCTGACAGGGAAGAACTTTGCCCTCCCAGCTGAGCTGACCCTGCCCTGGGGCAGCTTGAGCCCACTGCCCCTTGTCCCATCTCCTGTCCCCTGGCTGAAGAGACCCTCGCCCACCTCTCTGCACCCTCCTGGCAGGGCAGGGGAGGTGGGGAGAAGGTCTCCCCTCAGCCTCCTCTTCTCCAGGCTGAACACCCCCAGCTCCCTCAGCCACTCCTCAGAGGATTTGCCCCCAAGCCCCTTCCCAAAGTCCAGGTAGACACATCCACAGCCTTTCCCTTGTCCATTCAGTGGGTCACCTTGTCACAGAAGGTGATCAGGTTAGTTTGACAGGATCTACCTTTTGTAAACCCATGTTGAACCTAATTTCTTTAGGTTCCTGTACCTGAGGATTCCAGGGCAGTGTTCCATGGCATACTGCTTCCCCAGTAAGACGTTTTTGCAGAGTAATGAAGACCAAGCACACCTCAGCTGGTGGTTTTATCTGTAGGACAGTGAGCTGGTGTTATTATCTCTGCACCAGCCCAATTTTGGAGCAGGGGCAGCGCAGAACAGGTGACAAGTGGGCAGGTTCAGTGGGTTTGGGTGTTCTGCCCTTGGCTGTTCTGGCACAGGTACAGCTCCCCTCTGTGCTCCTTCTCCTCTGACACTGGTGCTGCTTTGTACCCAGCTTGGTCGCACCCTTAACTCTTATATAAGAGTAAGTGATTGGAGCTGTTCACCCTCATCATCAGTTCACTGGACAAGCCCCATGCCTGCTGATGCTCAGTGGGAGCGCTTGAGGCTGGAGGGTTTCCAGGGTGTGGAGGGGAGCAGCAGGGGCACATCCAGCCCCTGCTCCATCTGCCCAGGTGCAGCCAGGAGGGGCTGAGCTGAGTCACAGGTAAAGCCCCTGCGCTGGAGCCGCTCTGGCCACGGGGCAGCCCCAGCCCTGGCTCCTCTGAGGGACAAGGAGTGACAGGGAGTGAAATCCCACCTCAGGTGTGGTGACTAACTAACAACAGGCAGGACAGAGATGCATCGTTCCCGACCGCAGTGCAGTGTCACTGCCATACGACACCTCCTCTCTGGTGATGTTAAGCTGTCCTGGATTTCTCTCTGTCACTAGAGACTTAAGTTTCTGGTATTTCTCCCCAGGTTTACTTTGCATTTTTTTCCATATTACAGAAATAAGCACATCTAACTTCTGTTGCCCTTTTTTCTCCCCCCTGCCAGGGCCCCGTCGCATCGTGTGAAACGTCTGCTTCCTTCAATTATTCCTGAAGAACAGAAGCTGAAGCAAACAGCACTTGGTTATTCTGGGTGGTTTTTGGATACTTGCTGGACTTGTTTCACCTTTTCCTTTTTCCCAGCAGTACGTTGAGGTGTTGGGTTGTTCTTTTATCCTTTAGCCATGCCTTTTATTATACTCAGATGCTTTACTTTTTTGTATTTTTCTTCAGTTTTCAGAGGGAAAGAGCGCTTTATATTTGCAAGAAATGTATTTCAGAAATGAATAGCAATGCCAAAAAAAAAACCAACCTCTGCAGACTTTTGCACATAATCTCCACATAGTGCCTGTCAGCCTCAGAATCTGCACGTGCTAGCCTGTGCAACGTTGCAGCGAGCGCGTTACTCTGGAATTTAATGAGCTTTAATTATCCTCAGCCTGGCTGTGCTTCCTCTCCTCCAGCTGTCCTGGTAGGAACTGTCCTGGTAGGAAATCATACGTAAGCTGTGGGTAGCTAAAGAATGAGAAACTGGGGATTAGCTGCTTCGTCAAGCACATCTGGTAACTAAACAGGTATTCCGGACGCTGCCTTATCTGTAGTTAGAACGAGGGACCCACAGCAGATTTTAGGTGGGCTTCATTTTTTTTCCATTATTAGTATTATCTCCAGGTGTTTCTCTACTGTTATTTCATGTTTTCAGGAATCTGCTGGACTGAACAAATAGAAATCCTGGTGTCCTAGTGACACTGTCACCGGAAGGGGAACCAAGAAGGTACATGAGCCTTAGCAGAGAGCAGTTCAGGTCAACAGGTGGACTTTATTTTGGGGGGCGGGGTGTGTGGTTTCTCTTTTTAAATTTTGCACTGTTTCTGGTCCTTGCTCCTGTTCCCTCACACCCTGCCAGGGCGTGCAGGGCAGGGCAGAATTAACTGCTGCAAGGAACAGCGTCACACTCTGCTGCTCTGCAGGAGAACATGCACAACCGGGCACCGGTAGTCGGTGCAGCAGAACGGGGCTGTTGCGGCCGAGGTGCCTGGGTGTGTTTCTCTGCCTCTCCACGACTTGCAGAACACCTTTCCACTTCCCTTGACCTTGTACCGCTTCACCGTTACCCGCAGAGGAAGGTGGCACCAGTGTCTGTGCTGGTGCCTGACTCCCGCTCCAGGAGGCAGCTCCGCAGAGGCAGCCTGGAGATTTAAGTTTGGGGATATTTAGACTTCTGACTGTACTTTGCAGTCGCTCCTGAGAACCTGATTCACACTAATAAAGTTTTTATGACTGCATCATGATGGTTGTAGCTTCACTCTGGGCACCGCTGGTACCTGAGTTGCTCTTGCAAAGCAAAAGAAACCCCAGAAATTACTTAAAAAACCCCAAAGATTGGTGAATTAAAACTCATTATATTACATGTAAGAAACCCCCTGCAAAAGACTTCCCAGGGGTGCTTCAGGAACACCCTCACAGCCTGATCAAGATCCAGCTACAGGGTTTTTTCCCCTTTTGGTTTTCAAAGCTGAACTGCAGGGCTAAGATGTGTCGTGGGAGGGACGTGGTGTAGGGAAGCAGCCAGGGGGTTCAGGGAAAGGAGTGATGCTTCTGCTCAAAGGAAAACTGCAGCTGGGATTTTCCCAACAAGCGGCTCAGCCCTGCTGCTCCTGCTGCTCCTGCAGCCTCTGTCCCCGCAGCCGGGGGTGAGGGGGGACCTGCAGTGTCCTGAGATAACTTCAGGGAGAACTCCTTGAGTGCAAGGCAGTGAAAGCAGCAGTGCAGCAGGAATGAAGGTGGAAAAGGACTCAAACACTTCAGAATCACCTGAACCATTTTTATTTTTTGTTACATTGTCTTTTCCCTTCTAAAAACACCGCAAAGCGAAGCCCTGGTCTACCTGAAGCACAAGAAAACGCTGTACACAGCACAGGCAGCCTGCTTAGGGCTCCCCTTTCCCTGAGGAGTGCAGAAAAGGACACTGCAGGAGTCACCCGTCCTCTGAACCCCGGTGAAGCAGATTCCAGCCCCTTGGGCAGCTGCTGTTGCTCGTGCAAAGAGCAAGGCACCGGCAGAGGTTCAAGGTGGCTCCAGGTGATGCATTTTTCCCACCCCAAGTCTTCATCTTCGTTCAAGTTTCTGGTTGTTTCTGTGTTACCAGTGAGGAAACAGAGACAGGCCAGAGCCACAGAGGAATGATGGCAAGGGCAGAGACATGCCTGGTACTTTTAAGCACATACAGTAACGGGTTGGCTTTTCCTTTCAAGTTCAGCACTGGAATGCAAGTTTTCTGCAGGTAAATGGAGAAGATGCTTCACAGCTACTTATTTAAAAAAATATATAGAAATTCAAAACCCACCTCCAAGATTTAAACCTGGCTTTCTTAGGGAACTCTCCCTCCTGGCACGTGGTACTAGTAATTTCTCTGTGCAGTGCAATTAGCCCACGATGCCTGTCGTTACCCCACAGGTCAGAGACAATGCCTGTCCCTCTGTATTATGTCAGTGTGTGTGTGTGACAACACTGTGTTTCAGTGGTGAAGGGATAATCAGAAGCAAAAATTCACACTAAAAAAAACAGCTGGTCGATCCCCTGAAGTTATAAAAATAATGGATTCATCTTCTTGGCACGTACCGACTTCCTGAATGTCACCTACCAGTGCAGGAGTATTTCCAGAGCAGGGGAAGCCCTGAGGTCAGCAGCGAAAGCAGAGGAGGAGGCTGCTGCTGAGGGCAGGGAGGGGTGAGGGAGGAGGCACCAGCTTTGCACAGGATCCACAGCCACCTCCAGCCCCGAGACCTCCCCACAGCTTGCACAGAATCCTTCCCCTAAGTACATCTGAGGGCTGCTATTTTAATTACAGTTAATGATTGGATGTTTGGGGTTTTTAAATTAACTGATGCCTGATCCACAAGTACATGTCTAAAAATTACTTTCCTGGAAACATGAGCCATAAGGTGACAGCCACACAGAAGGACAACTTTTGCTGTGGAGCTGTAGTCAGGTCCCTGTTGAAGCCGGCTGCACCACTGCGGGAACACCCAGCACGGGCAGGACTGTGGGTGGGAACCTGCCCCTTGTCCGCAGTGCCTCCGCCTTCCCGGGAGCACCCTGCCTCAGACTGACCCCCGTTCGGCTCCCCCGCACCCCGGGTCACTTCACAACATCCCCACTTCTCCCACGGTTGTTGCCGGGTCAAACAGACCCATGAACAGTCTGGTCCTGTTCCCCTCAAGCCACAACCCTGGGAGAAGAGCGCAAGAAGCAGCATTAGGCTACGGTACAGATCCTTCCACTAAGCTACAGAACTGCCCTGTCACACCCACCCCCCACCCCTGAATTTCCATGGCTGTTAGGTGCTCCTCAGCTCTTTGGCACACATAAGCAAGACGCCTTCATTTACAGAGGGTTGTTTTGCAACCACGTTTTGACTTCCTCCAGGTTCCTGTCCATCCACTGCATGTTGTCCTGGATGGTTTCGAGCGCCTGCTGAACGCAGCGGAGCCGCGCGCTCTTCTCGCCCAGGGAACTGAAAAACTCCTCCACCTGTTGACAGAAAGCGACAGGGTGGTTGTTGAGGAGGCAGCAGCGTCTCTTACTCGCACAGCGAGACCAGCAAGAAATCAGAGATCCTCAAACCTGGCCTTGGGCTTCCAACCTGCTCCACCCCCCACCAACCCTCTACCCCAGGAACAGCTTTTTACAAAGGTTTGCAGTGCCTGGAGCTCAGAGCTGGGGAAGATGGAGGAGCTGTTGTGTGGCACCTGTCTTGTTCCTGCTCATTCAACAAACCCTTGCAGGGCAGAGTGACTACATCTCACGTCAGTGAAACGCTGCGTTTTCGGAGACCTCAGTGTGATTCAAAATGCAAATACTTGGCCAAAGCAGAAGGACAGGATACAGGGGAGGGAGAGCCGCTGGATTTTCTCTCTCAACCTGATGTAGTCTGAGCTCAGAGATCCATCCTACACCCCATGGAGCCCCTCAAAGGAGAAGCGGTCACACTTCAGGGTGGGACACAGGAACACCCCTGCAGCCCCTCCCATGGCCAAGATGCTGCTTATTGACACAGTGTGAGTGCCCACCAGACTTAATCCAAACACAGGTGAAGGACTGTGTCCATGTTCCTTTAGTGACATGTGGTGCAGCTGCAACACTTACACCCATGTTTTGCCCTACAGCAGAAGATTTTAAACTGGAAAGAAAAGCAGTGGCTTCTGAAAAGGGACTTGTCAGGAATGCTATTACATCTACACACTGACCAGTTCAGGGGTTTTTTTACCATCAACACAGATTGTGGAATAAGTACACAAAATTATTATCACATCCAGGAGCATGAAGAACTTGCTCCAGCACAGAGGATGCAGAACAGGGGTGTGTTTCCTACTGTCTGTAGGCATTTTTCTTCTGTCTGATCCGTGAAAGGACCCACTCTTTTTCCCCCCTCCCCATCACTACTTTCCAGAAAGGGTGGAAGATAACAACAAAGACAGGTAAACCATGAAACATTGTTGGTAGACAAACATCTGTACGCTGCTTAAACAAAGAGCATCCTTCTCCCTGCCACTGACTGAATGCTCTCCCTTGAGTAATCTAAGGCACCACTGCTATGATCTTTCTGCAAGGCAAAGGCAGGGTGTTACCCTGACACTTCGTGACTCTTGGCCCTGTTAAAATACCTGAATTTCCACCTCAGTTAGGCTACAACCATTCCTGTACACCGGGATCTGAACAGCTTACCTGTGCCAGCTGAGACCTGGTTGAGTACTGACTTGTCACTCCAGAAACGATGTGTGCCAGGGTGTTTGAACCGAGCTCAAACCTGGCAGAAAGAATCACCAGCACTCAGAAAATGCCCCTTTTCATAGGAAGTGGAGTTTTATGGTACACATGGGTAGAGGGAGCAGTAAAACTACTTATAGTCCTTACTTTTTTACAAGTTTATCCCAGTTTTCTTTTAAAAACGTCCAAGCTAGCTGATAGCCAGATGGGTTTCTGGCAACAAATGTAATGATATGTGGCAGATCCTGAGTTCTTATGATGTCACCACGCAGACCCTGATCCATTAACCTGGGAATCAACAACAGAAATGGAAGTTGCTTGTATCAGTAGGTAGGGCTGAGCAATTACTGTTCCCTCAGTGTTTGGTACTGTGGCTGAGAGTTCACATCTCTAAAGGTGCTGACACATCTCTCCTGCCCTGTTACTTGCAGCTTCTCAGTTCTCAGTCCCTGGCCACATCCATGTTCCCAGTTCCTGTTACTGTCACTGCTGTGGGGACCTGTGCTCTGAACATAAAGGCTAACTTTGCTTCTACTCAGGATTTCCCAGTTAACATCAACCTCATCCCTCTCCCTGCCAGAGAAGTGTTTGTTCTGCACTAAGTGTCAGTGGGAAACTCAGGCCTGCGAGTGCTGCTGGGGACTAAGCTGTCCCAACAGCAGCACAATGCAGATAAACAATATTGTGTCAGAGCTGGAAGTGTCTCTAGTGAGCACAACCGAGTCGGTTGTGTGTGCTGTCAGCCCCTCGGATGGCACACACCAGGGTCACAGGAAGCACAGCTTGAAGCTGTCATCACCCCAAAACCTGGCTGCTGTGTAGCTCTCCCAAAGCCAGGGAGTCTCCACGAGTAAAAGGAAGGTACAGCTTATGCACCTATAATCAAAGTAACTCCTAAGGCAAATAAAGGGGTGTGTGAATAGCTGTTTTCTTGTGTTTTGTCCCAATTTGCTCTGCAGGTTCTGACACGTTGGCTCCTGACACCAACCTGCAGAAATGGAAAGGTGCAGCCACTTTCCTGCCCCCACCAGCCCCGTAAAGCGCTTCCCACAAGGTGAAGTTCAGAACAAGACCCTGAGTAATCCCACTTCCAGTGCTCACACATTTTCCCCAAACACCTTTCTGTGTGAGTGCTTACCACTGCAGCTGGTCCTTCCTGCTGCTGAAGCTGAGCGCCAGCTCGATGTTCTCCCTCTCCACGCTGAAGGAGTTCAGCCTGTACTTACTGAGGAGGAACTCCCACCCTTCAGATCTCTGTGCACCCACCACGTACACAGCTGTCTTCACATCCGCTGGCAGCCTGCTCCAAGTTGAACAACAAGTTACTCCTGGGCAGTGTGTAAGTGTCGAAACACAAGCACATGACACGTGTCACCATCACACCCCAACTGCTGCAGCAGACAACCTACTAAACGTCCTGGTCCCTCAGGGGCACCAGAAAGTGATGCCTGAAACTCTGGCCTCATCCCATCTATTTATCCCCCTCTTCACCCCCTCTTTAATTTTGTGTATTGCTTTCCTGGCCATGCCCAGTCAGATACCAACACGGTGGGATCCTTGCCTGCCCAGAACAACATTCCAGAGGGTGTTTTAGGGAGTTCTTATCATAGAATCATAGAANGGACGGGGCACCCACCCCCTCTCTGGGCAGCCCCTTCCAGCCCCTCACCACTCTCTCTGCAAAGAACTTCTTGTCATGATGACAGTATCTACCCATTTTCACAACAGCAATAGGTCAATCTCCAGACATCTAAATGAGGGACCAGGTGTCGTTTCCATTTACCAGAACACCTTTAACAGCCCTGCTGTGGGTTGTGACACACGTGCTGGTTTGGGCACAGGTGATGCACTAGGGAGTTAAGGAAATTAGGAAGAAGGTTCAACTTCAGAATGCGGAAAGGACTGAAGCTTAACCCTTTCTGTGAATTAACTCTGGAGAGTTTTGGAATAAAATAACAGTCACAGTTTCAGAACAGACCTGAGGGTTCCATTGGACTCCTGCCACTCTCTGAAGTACCCCTCAGCTCTGTCCACACAGGGCTGGTGCCTGTGCAGGCAGGCGAAGAGCAGCAGCGAGTGCCTGAGCAGCCTGTCCGACACCGAGCCCTCGTCGCTCCAGGACTGCTGCTCAATCAGCTCTCTGAACAGATTGACTATGTACTCCTGAAATAAGGTAACAAAGACAGATGTTACAGCCTGTTTTACAGGGTATGGGCAGAACTACAAAGTTCCAGATCCTGGAAATGTTACCTGTAGCTGTTTTCCTGTAGTACCTGTATCCCTCTTCTCCATGATCCTGTAGATGGGAATCAGCTCGTACATGCCTTGGAGCACAGGCATAATTTGTTTTTCATGTCTCAGGTATAAGGTTAGATCAAAAGCTTTGGAAATCGACAGTTTTTTCATTCTGAGGAAGAAGAGAGGGGATAAAACAAGTCACAATTCAACTTAAGAGGAAAAACATAAAGGCAAAATCCCAGCCAAATGCTTTTCAGAAAACTATACAAATAGGAAAGCCTTAAAGGTATTTCCACATCCCTTTTTAATCTGCTTTTTGAGGTGAAATGTGGTCAAGCAGCTACTCATAAGCTATGAAACCTCCTATTTAATCTTTGACTGAGGAAAGGACCATAAGAGAATGATTTAGAAAGACAGGCTTTTCTCCAACATCTCTCTGAGCACAGCCTCTCCCTCTTGCTCTCTGCCTGCTCTTGCTTTTGCTCCACAACCCCTACACATACAGAGGGAATCCAGTAACTGCTGTTACCCCCTTGGTGACACCTTTCCAGCTCCACAGGTTGGTGTTTAGCCTGCAGCAACCTCAGAGCTACAACCCCCCTCCTTCTCCACTAGTTTTACCTGACTTTACAAACTGTCTTCTCCCTCTGCCAGGAGACAGGTCAATGATTTCTTCCATGAGCAAACAGAGGAAGTGAAAGTCTTTCCTCACTCTCCCTGTTCACTTCTCATCCCTGTGTGACAGGGGTTTCTGTGCCTCATCGCCAGCGCTCTGCACACATTGTCATCTTGTCCTTACCTGCTTCTTCCACCTCAAAATACAACTGAGTTCCAGCCACTGGTCACAAAACAAGCCCTGCCTGACCCAATTTGCATCTCTAATTGTCCCTTCTCTTCTTCTCTGAGCTCCTTGAACATGCTGAGCAATCTTTCCTTGCCTTCTGCTTTTCAAGCTAGAAAGACCTTTCTTCTGATGTCCCAGCAACCACCTTGACCAGCCCCACTGACATCACCTCGTGAGCTGCCACCTCAAACTCCAACGATGTGAACTACCTCCCAGATCACCCCACAGCCCTCTGTCTTGAGCAGCCTGTGCTGAGAGCAGGAGTTACTGCTGCTGGGTCTTTCCTCCTCTGCGCCCGGTGACAGGCAAGGGGCTGTGAAGCAGTTCACAGACAGCACATCAGCACAACGGGGGCCAATCACAATCATGACCACATCACATCTGTGTGACTGTAGGAGCCTTGTTTCTAACTGACAAATGGCACCAATACCTTTCTGGGGGCAAAACCAGCATCGGAGTCTGTCACTTCACACTAGCACCCTGCCATCAGCGTGTCTTTGCTAAACACAACTCATTTCACCAGATGAATTAGACAAATCCACAGCAACCAAGAGAAACGTGGGGTTTGCACAAGAAAAGAACATGCTCTCAGCCTACTTAACCCATTTAATGGGTACTATACACACTCCCAGCACATCCTTCCTCAGGGGTATGGTAATACAGAGCTTATGTTTTCTCAGCCCTGGACTGAAGCCGTACCTCACGAGCTGGAAGGCATTGTTGATGAGACTTGCTCTGTCATTGCTGCTAATGACTGTGTGGTTCTCTGTCACCAGCTTAGTCAGACGGTCCCATCCGTCGCCTTCGTAGTGCACAATGTAATAGCCATTCATGTCCACGTTGAATTTAACCCACTCCACCTCCTCTGGCAGGATGATGACATCTGGAAACAAAAGCATGGCTCCTTTCTCAGTGATTCAAACACACCTCAGTGCTGTACCCAACAATGCTGTTCCCCTTGTTTCAGCAGTTTCCAGAACAGGGTAACACAGTCTCTGAATACATCGCGACCGTCACGGTGATGCTGCTGAGCTGACAGGAATCTGCTTCCCTGGTACTGGTAGTTCCAGTAAAGACAAAGCAACCCTGAGAAAGCAAAGCGCTTGCAAACAACTTCTGGACAAATTAACTGCCTCATTACCCACAGAAATTACCTGCTTTAGTTGTCATCAGGAATCTCTGGACGGTGTCAGATGTGCTGGTGATGTAGGTGAGTGGGATGTGCCACAAGGACCTGCTGCAAGACACAAGTTCTTTGTTCCAGGGCAGAACTCTGCAGGAGTCTCACCCCGTCTCACCCTGAGTGGTACCTTCACACCTAACAGCAACAGGCTGTGCCATGCCCCCAGCCCAGAGCCAGCTGCATCGTTACATATGGGTTGCTCACTTTGCCAGGAGCCTCCAGATGCATGGTGCTGAGCACTCTACCTCAAATAAAGCACCTCAAGTACTACCTGTAGGCATCTTAGTCTCAGTTACCAGCTGGACTGAAGTCTAAGTATTCAATATAGTTCAGAATTGAAAACCACTGGAAAACTGCAATTAAAGTTTATTATACAATCAAGGAGAATATCTGTGTGGCATATCCTGCTCTAGGGAACTGCTGGAATTTCCCAGTCTTGGTTCCTGACCTTAGAGGAGGAAAGGCTATACTGCATTTTTAAAAATTAAAGTAGCGTTTGTGCCTGCTATAGGGAGTGAAATGAACTGCTGAACACAGTCTTGGGAGCACTGCAGTCAGGAAGGCATGAAAAGAGTTATTTTGGACCTCAGAGTGATAGTGGAACAAGATTGGAACTGTAAAGATTGGCTGCTGAGGTTCAATTCCTGTCTCAGAGAGAGAGCTTGTACTGAAGTCATGCTTAGTACTCCATCTCTTTGCCTAGTGGAAGAAAACATGAACTCATCTTCAACAACACACTTCAGGCAGAAAGATGCAAAATCACAGAGTCACAGCATCACTGGGTTGGAAAAGCCCTTTAAGCTCACGGAGTCCAAGCGTCCCTGTCCTGTGCTGAACCATCTCCCTGAGCACCTCATCTCCCCTCTGTTAAACACACCCAGGGCTGGGGACTCAGCCCCCTCCCTGGGCAGCCTGGGCCAGGCCCTGACAGCTCTGCCA
>VZTU01008376.1:22221-37009 GCA_013400835.1 Zapornia atra | reverse complement strand
GGGTCTCTCCCGTGCCCTGCTGCCGGTCGGCCCGCTGAGAGACGGGTCCTGCGCTGCAAGGCCGAGTCTCTCCCTGGAGGCAGCGCGGGGTCGTGCCCGGGGTGGGTGAGGGGGTTTGTCCCAAGCCGGCGAAGCGGCTGTGCTGCCAGCAGGGATGCGCTGAAGGGCTAAGCATGTTCCCCTTCCCCACTCTAGCTAGCACGCTTATCCTTCAGTTAGAAAGCTCTGGCTCCCAGCCGCCCCCCAGGGGCTCTGGCGTGCCTGGGTTAGCAGGGCAACTGGGCATCACAGTTAAATAGCAATACCTCGTGTGCTGTTGCATTGTCCTTCAGCTCCTCAAGATGCTGTGTGGAGGGAGTGGGGATGAAAGCTCAGAGTACTTCCAGAGCCCTTACTTTAAGATTGTGTTTCACTTGCAGGAGCTCTCTGCCCTGGCATCCCCACGGGCTTGGCAGAGCTGGTAGCCTTACTGGTATTCAAACTTCCCCTGGCTGCCTCTGTTAAGATAATAAACATTTCCTGTATGCCTCTTCTGTAACAGCTTTTCTTGTGGCAGCTGCTTGGTGAGGAAAGAGGGAGGGCATCTTTCATATCCCACAGAGAGCAGCTTCTGGCCTTACTGGAAGATAAAGCAAGGGAGGAGTCTGGGGTTTTAGTTCAGATCCTCCTGTAATATCAGTGGGAAAAAGGCTCTGCAGAGCTTTTCCCTACAAAACACCTTTTGGTGCAAACACAGGGGGGGTCCAGTCGTTCACCCTGGAGTCACACAGGCTTCTAGCGACCTTCTCAACTTCCAAACCTGTTCAGTGGTGCCAAGTCACTCCTCAGCATGTTTTTATAGGTGTTCCCCTACACAGCCTCTTGCCTTGGTGTTCAGAAGTGTGCTCAGGGTCAAGGGTGAGGCAGTGAGAACCCCACGAGGGTTTGTTTTGCTTCCTGTGGCGTGGCTTCCTCCTCGTCTCCCAGCGCCTGCCCCAGCAGTGGGTGCCCTGAACAAACCTCATCTCCCACCCTGTGAAGGCAAGCAATTAAGTGATTTGGGTTCTTAAACCAGCCCAGGCACAGGGAGTGAGCTGGGGGCTGGGGAGGAGGACCAGCAGTGCTGCCTGCTGCTCGGGCTGCTGTTTGGCATGTTTCAATCTCCCGTTGCCTTTGTTAAGCAGAGGATTGCAGAACAAAGTGTGTTAGTGTGGATATTCCCAGTGTGGGTGAAGTTCAGAGAGGGGAGAGATGAATTTTCCCACTCACTGAAGTGAAAACAAGCCTAGCCTGGGTTTGCAGCCTCCGAGGTCGTGCTTTACCTCCTGATGCTGGTGTGTAGCACGTTGCTCAGTGATCTTTGAAATCCACACACCCCCCCCTGCTCTCAGCTTTGATTTAGACCATTGGGATGTAGTGTCTTCCCTAATTGCAAACACCACAATAAAGGTGCCTTCCTGCACCACCGCCTTCTGGATGGTGGCTGTGGTGGGGAGCCAGCAAACACTGCAGAGAGCTGTAAGGAAAAAACCCCTCAAGAGTGAGAATCATAGAATCATAGACTGGGCTGGGTTGGAAGGGACCCCAAGGGTCACAGAGCTCCAACCCCCCTGCCACAGGCAGGGCCACCAACCTCCAGGCCTGGAGCTACACAAGGTTGCCCAGGGCCCCATCCAACCTGGCCTTGAACACCCCCAGGGATGGGGCACCCACCCCCTCTCTGGGCAGCCCCTTCCAGCCCCTCACCACTCTCTCTGGAAAAAACTTCCCCCTAATATCTAATCTAACCCTTCCTTCCTTTAGCTTTAATCCATCCCCCTTGTCCTGCCATTATCTGCCCTTTGAAAAAGTTGAATCCCCTCCTGCTTATCAGCTCCCTTCAGGGACTGGCAGGCTGCAGTGAGGTCCCCCCACAGCCTTCTCTTCTCCAGGCTGACCCAGCCCAGCTCCCTCAGCCTCTCTTTGTAGGGCAGCTGCTCCAGCCCTCTGAGCATCCTCGTGGCTCCTCTGACCCCTCTCCAACAGCCCCACATCTCTCTTGTATTGGGGCCCCAGCTCTGGACACAGGACTCCAGCTGGGGCCTCCCCAGGGCAGAGCAGAGAGTGAGTGTGTTTCCCTTTGTATTGCAGCCAGAAGAGGAGCCTAAAGAGGAAGCAGCCCCAGCCAAGCCCGTGGTGGGGATCATTTACCCTCCTCCAGAGGTCAGGAACATCGTTGACAAGACCGCCAGCTTCGTAGCCAGGTAACCAGCACTGGGGGCATCCCAGGGGTCTGGGGGCTTTCCCTCTGTCCTGACATCTGTGCAGCTTCAGACACTAAAGCAGGTTGCAGTCCTGGCACCTCACCTGAGGGGTTTGGAGGGCTGTGTTCTCTACCTGTGGGACTGAGGAGAAGGCAGTGCCCTGCTCCCAGGTGTAAGACATGCTCTGGGAGGAGAACTGCAACAGAGCATAAAGGTCGGGGCAGAATCTGTTGCACGTGCTGCAGCACCCAGGTAATGGTTCATGTTCTCAACAAGCTGAAGGGAAAGCAAAATTCCAGGTAGAAATGGAGCCTTGTCACACGTGCTCTGTTGTGTGAAGAAGCCAAGGAGGGGTGACAGTGTTTCCCAGCCTGTAGGCAGACTGTAGGTGGGTTCCAGTGGCTGAGGGGTGCGTTTGTCCAGGCCTCAGCCATCACGCTCCATAGGCAGGGGCAGAGGAGTGGGGGGAGGCTCCAGAGTGGCGTCTGATCCCTCTCTTAGGATGGGTGGGATGGTGTTTTTCCTTGTTGACTGCAGCAGATTCACTGTGTGTGAGTATAGATGTCAAGTTTAGGGCAGGAGTCGTGAGAGGTGAGTGAACTTTGTCTTCTTCCATTCACGAGACGTCATCGCCCTGCACGTGCAAGCTGTTGGTGCTACCTGGGTCGTCTTCCTCTGGTGTTTTTGGTAATGCTTGAGGTCTTAGGGCTGTCTTACCTCCATGTGAGGTCTCAGGGGACCAGACCTTGGTCTTCCTGCAGCGTACAAGTAGCACAGAAGGTAAATACCCCTCCTCATCTTGCTGTGTGAATTCCCAACCTTCGTGGCATCCAGACAGGCTGCTCCCCGTGTGCTTTCACCTCACTGCAATGGGAAGATTGTCACTGGGGGTTTGAAACAGTTCCAAATGCTGGTCTAGCCAAAGGCATGTACTGTGGAACTGATCTCCAGAGTGCTGCCAAGGAGCGCTGCCTTCCTTTGAGGCTTTTGTGGAGACCTCTGTGTTTGGAAGAGCCTTAGTGCCTCAACAAGACCCAGAGGTATCCAGAGAAGACAAAGAAACACGTGGTGTGGCAGCTGTGAGCTTCCCAAACTACCCAGAAAGAAATGGCTTGTGCTTTGAGCAGGAGGAGCAGCCATTACCTGAACTAAAATGTAGGGCTCTCCTGCACCAGTGCTCCGGTGTGGGCAGTCTCTGCTCAGGCTGATGATTCCCTGCTCTTTTTTTTTTTCCTTGTATGAACTGTCTGGAAATGAAATTAGGCTTAAAAAGTTTGTTAATGGAGCAGATAACACTGCTCTGGTTTCAATATTTATCAGACATCTGTCTGATAAATCACCTCATCTGGTAAGTGATGACAGCAAGCTTCAAGACAGTTAAAGACTCACAAGAGTTCCACCACCCCACATGGCTGTGGTGGAACTCTTGTGAGTCTTTAACTGTCATGAGTACTCCCTGTGAAGCATTACATGCTGGATTAGGGCTTTGTGTGTGTGCAAGTGGCTGCTGTGCTGGTTGTGAGTTACTTCCAGGTAACTGTACACTCCTTCCGTGTAGGAGGGAGAATGGTTTTCCGAGGGGCTGTGATACCCCAACAGATCTCAGACATTTACCCTTGAGTTGGTGCTTGCTCATCTAAATTCATCTTCTCCCTCCCCAGAAATGGTCCAGAATTTGAAGCTCGAATTCGTCAGAATGAAATCAATAACCCAAAGTTCAATTTCTTGAATCCCAACGACCCTTACCATGCGTACTACCGGCACAAAGTCAGCGAGTTCAAAGAGGGCAAAGCACAGGAGCCCTCAGCTGCAATTCCCAAGGTGATGCAACAGCAGCAGAGTGCTCAGCAGCAGCTTCCACAGAAGGTAAATATCCCTTCCTGCTGCGGTCGAGAGCTCGGTGTCCAACTGGGTGTGTTGCAGCCCAGTGTTAAGGAGAAGGTCTGAAAGACCAGGCAAGTGAAGGAGTTTCTAGAAAACATGCCCAGGTTTTTTCCTGCCAAAGGAAAAGAGATCAACTTCCCCTTAAAACGTGGAGTATGAGACCTTGCTGTCCTGCTCAGCTCTGCCTTTACACATACTGGATGAAGCAGCAGCAGAGACCAAGTGTGGGTCTTTGGCATGGCTCTGTGCTGAGTCTGGCCTGGGGGATTACAGTGAAGTCATAGAATCATAGAATGGTCTGGGTTGGAAGGGACCCCAAGGGTCACAGAGCTCCAACCCCCTGCCACAGGCAGGGCCACCAACCTCCAGGCCTGGAGCTACACAAGGTTGCCCAGGGCCCCATCCAACCTGGCCTTGAACACTTCCAGGGACGGGGCACCCACCCCCTCTCTGGGCAGCCTGTTCCAGCCCCTCACCACTCTCTCTGTAAAAAACTTTCCCCTAATATCTAATCTAAACCTTCCCTCCTTTAGCTTTAATCCATCCCCCTTGTCCTGCAAGTCCTGATGGTTTCCAGTTGTGTTAGCTGGCAGAGCAGCATTTGCTTCCTTGTCAGCCTAACTACACATGTCCAGATCCATCCCATGGGTACTGATCCCTCTCCTCCTGGGAGCTGCCAGGGAATCTAGGCTGCCATTGCTTTCCTGCAGCCACTGAAGGGCAAATGGGCTCTGCTGGGTGTTTGGTAAGGATTCCTCCCCGTTCTGCTGGGCAGGTGCAGGCCCAGGTGATCCAGGAGACGGTGGTTCCCAAAGAGCCGCCTCCGGAGTTCGAGTTCATCGCCGACCCTCCCTCCATCTCCGCCTTTGACCTGGACGTGGTGAAGCTCACGGCGCAGTTCGTGGCGCGGAACGGGCGGCAGTTCCTGACTCAGCTGATGCAGAAGGAGCAGAGGAACTATCAGTTTGACTTCCTGCGCCCCCAGCACAGCCTCTTCAACTACTTCACGAAGCTGGTTGAGCAGTACACAAAGGTGGGAAGCTTTCCTGTCACATTGGTGCCTCTGCCACCTCTATTTATATTTCTTTAAGCCTGGTGAAGCCCCACAAAACAGCCAGACCAGAAACACCTGCAGGTCCAGGAGCCTGTCCTTCACATCCTGCTCTTTAAGTAGAGCAGATGTCTTGTTGGCAACGTGCAGTACTGAGCACGTTGGGCTGTCATTAATTGTGTCAGATGTTCCTGTACTGTAAGTAAAAGTTGTGGCTTTTTAAAGCTGTGGGTGGTATTCAGGGTGTGAATGTTTTGAAGTGCAAGCATGAGCAGTAAGAGAGCTGCAGCACATAAACAGACCGTAGCCCCAGGGCTCTGCTGGTACTTTGATCAGTGTGGAAGGAGAGGAATTGCTTTTACAAAAGAACTGTCACCAACTGTCCTGTGAAATACATTTCAGATCTTGATCCCACCGAAAGGCTTGCTCCTCAAACTGAAGAAAGAGGCTGAAAATCCCAAGGAAGTCCTAGATCAGGTATGGCATGGACCATCTGCAAGATTGCCCGAGGGTTTGGCTGGTGGTTTGAGTTTCTGATCTTTGTGTGTTTGTGACTGGCAGCAAATGCAGACATGGCAAATAAAATGGACGTGTGCCCTGTGGTCAGTAGAATGCAGAGTGCCTGAGCCTGCCTTCAAACCACAAGCTAGGGGTTGTGCCAGGGGTAGTTTACTTGGAGCAGTGTGGATACTACACAGCATAGATACTGCACAACACCATTTCCAAGCACTTTACAAAGTAGAATGTTTCCCCCTTAGACAGTTTCACTGTGACACCTCCCTTCCAGCCCTTCCAAGCTGCTCTCTGTGACTGTGCTCTCTCTCTGGTGTGTGGCATGTTGCTCAGTAGGCAAACGTGTCATTTCAAAGTGAAAGACAAGTGTTTCCATGTCACACCAGGCCTCTGGAGTAGTGTAAGTGCCCTGGAAGGGTTGGCAGCCTGAGCTTCCAGGTGTCACAGAGATGGTGGCAATGTGTCTCTTGTCTAATGTTCAGTACTTCATGTCTGCTTGTGCAGGTGTATTACAGAGTGGAGTGGGCAAAGTTCCAGGAGCGAGAGAGAAAGAAGGAAGAGGAGGAGAAGGAGAAGGAGCGTGTTGCTTACGCCCAGATCGATTGGCATGACTTTGTGGTCGTGGAAACAGTTGACTTCCAGCCCAATGAGCAAGGTACTGAAGTTAAGCATGGTAACCCCTGTGAAACACTGCTGGTCTTGCAGCTGCACAACCTTCAAAGATGGCAGGGAAAGCCTTCCAGTGACACAGGGTGTGTGCTGGGCTGGGTTCTCTTTGGTCAGTAATATCCTCCTTGTGTGAAGTCCAGGACCACACTTCTCCGCGTCCACCAGGACAGCAGAACTTGTCCTGCTTCCTAGTGGTGCTTTCACCTCTAACCACCTTCAGCTGTCGTGCTGCTGTTGGTCTCTGCAGATTCCATCCATTCCCTTCTCTATCCCTTGGCTCCCAAGAGATTTTGGTGCTGCTGTTGTATAAAACTGTTTTTCACTCAGGAAACCGGTATTTCTGTCTGTGCAACGAGTGACAAAACGGGATGGAGAAACAGGAGCTCTGTTGTCTGTGTTGTAGGGAATTTCCCTCCTCCCACCACTCCAGAAGAGTTGGGAGCTCGAATCCTGATCCAGGAGCGTTATGAGAAGTTTGGGGAAAGTGAGGAGGTAGAGATGGAGGTGGAGTCAGATGAGGAAGATGAAAAGCAAGAGAAAACAGATGAGCCCCCAGCCCAGCTGGATCAAGACACACAAGTGCAGGATATGGATGAGGTAACTAGCTGGTAGAATTGGCATTGCTTTTGCCCCATAAAGTTTGTGAGGGTTGTAATGCCCTTTGTTTTCACTGTCAGAAGTTCCTCAGTTTCTTGAGGAAATGAGATCTCCTCCTCACGGGATGTCCAAACAACTTCTTTCTGCTGGAATATGGTTATTTTTAACATTTTCCCTTGTTGATGCTGTTTCCAAGAGAGAAATCCAGTAACTTTGTCCCCTGATGGTGCAGAATTTATATTTGTGGGATCAAACTTTTTGGGCTTTCTTCTGCGCAGGGTGGAACACTGAAAGATGACTCATTTCAGACCCTTCCCCTGCCGCTCCCTCTAAGCTGTTTTTCTGGTAACAAGGAACAAGAGCAGGGTTAACCGTACACCCCAGCTTGCTGGGCTGTGGTAATGTGGAAGCTGAGGAGTACTTGCTTCCTCTTCTGGGACTGCTGAATTTTTGAACCATGAATATCCAGACTGCAGCATAGGTGCCTAGAGGCAAAATAGATTTGGTGCTTTGAAGCTGCGTAATTGGCTCTTCCAGCACTGCAGAGGACCTTTATGCCTTTCTCAGATCTTCTTTGTTGATATTTGACTACAGGAACTTAGTTATGATTTATTTTCCCCCCTAAATAAGGGTTCAGATGATGAAGATGAAGGGCAGAAGGTTCCTCCTCCTCCAGAGACTCCAATGCCGCCACCTCTTCCTCCCACACCAGATCAAGTCATTGTGCGGAAAGATTACGATCCCAAAGGTAAATCAGGCTGGTGGAGAAAAGCTTATTGCTCCCTGAGGAATCTCCAAAGCGTTTGTCTCTAGGCTGCATCCTCTGATGTATTTTTAACAGCGTGGGTTTTGTTTTTCTAGCCTCAAAACCATTGCCACCAGCCCCAGCTCCAGATGAGTATCTTGTTTCCCCCATCACTGGAGAGAAGATTCCTGCCAGTAAAATGCAAGAACACATGCGAATCGGGCTCCTGGATCCACGGTGGCTGGAGCAGCGGGATCGCTCCATCCGTGAGAAGCAGAGTGATGACGAGGTCTATGCCCCAGGTCAGCTTGAGCATAAAACAGTTCCTAGATGAGCTCAGTGAGCTTTTAGCACCCCCCCTCACTCCCCCCAGCGATGAGGACCGCTTAAGAGTAGCTCTTCTGTGTGATGTCCTGAGTGTGCTGATTTAAGTTGATACATTTGTTCGTAGGGTGAAGCTTTTCACTAAACTTAAAGGCAAAGAGCATCAGCTGCCACTGACCGGCCATTGGTTGCTGTCTCTCTCTAAAAAGAGCAGCATTTTAAAGATCACAGAAAGAGGCTTGGTTGTGTTTGAGCACATGGCTTGAGATAAGAATTTCTCTTTCTTCCTTGCAGGTTTGGATATTGAAAGCAGTTTGAAGCAGCTGGCGGAGCGCCGTACCGATATCTTTGGTGTGGAAGAGACTGCTATTGGTAAAAAGATTGGTGAAGAAGAAATCCAGAAACCAGAGGAGAAGGTAAGAGTGGAAGCTGCTGTTTGGTGATTTTGTTTGGGTTTTTTTAATGGATTCCTGCAGAATGCTTGCAGAAACCAGGAGGCTTTTGAACTTCCTTCTCACTGTAAAGCTGCTCCCTTGACTTACTTGCTGCTCATGTTGCAGCCCAAACAGGCTGGAGTTATTCTGACTTATTTTATCCTCTCAGGTGACCTGGGATGGCCACTCAGGCAGCATGGCCCGCACACAACAGGCTGCTCAGGCCAATATTACTCTCCAAGAGCAAATTGAAGCTATCCACAAGGCCAAGGGACTGGTGCCAGAAGATGACAGCAAGGAGAAGATCGGTCCCAGCAAACCCAATGAAATCCCACAGCCGCCCCCTCCTTCATCGGCATCGAACCCCCCAGCCAGCGCTCAGCCCATCACGTCGGTCCCTCGGCCGCCCGCAGTGAGTGTTGGGGCTTCCAAAAGCAAGGTGGCTCCATCTGGGGTCAGTTTGAAGGGTGCCCTGGCAGAGGTTGGGGGTCAGACCAGCTTAGCAGCAGATGTTGAGCGAAGTTCGTGTTTCCAAATGACTCTGAAACCATCGGTGGAACCCTTAGTGAACTCACTGTTAAAAATAGAAAACAAGATTTAGGTGGAGCTTTTTTACCCTTAGAGGTATCAAAAAGAGGCTTGGTCAGCAGGGTGGAGGAAGAACCCTGGCAGTGAGATTTCGGAGAAGGGAGGTGTGGCTAAGGGAGAATGTGCCAGGGCCTTTGTGTAGGTGTAGAAAGGTGAGGTGCAGAGCAGGTGGAGCTGCAGGTGAGGAACGTTCACTGGTGACTCCCTGCCCCAAGGGTTCTGTGGCTTGACTCTGAAATCGCTCCGGGTCTGATACTGGAGTGGTGAGGGGTAGAACCACTTGGTGTGTTCCTGAGGCTCCTGGGCTTGTTTAGGGGTGGCTTGGCTGGCCATACACCAGCTCACTGAGGATCCCAGCAAGTCTCTGGCGTGCAGACACGCTCTTGGTGTTGACCTGGTTCTTCCAACCAGGATTGTGAGCGGCACCGTGCGTTCCTGTGCCTACCTGCTAAGAAACCCCACCTTCTCTCTGCAGATGCCCCCTCCTGTTCGTGCCGCTGTTGTTTCTGCAGTTCCAGTCATGCCTCGTCCCCCGATGACTTCCGTGGTCCGGCTGCCTCCAGGATCCGTCATAGCCACCCCCATGCCACCAATAATCCACACCCCACGCATCAACGTGGTCCCCATGCCACCCTCTGCTCCTCCCATCATGAGCCCTCGCCCGCCTCCCATGATAGTACCAACAGGTTGGTAACCAGCTGCTGCTGTTAATTGTCAGCTAATTAACAGTGCCTCCAGCTCTTGAGTCCTCTTTATAATGACAAAACACACCTCTGATAATGCTGTAAGTAGGATTACACCCGGGTGTAAGTTTCCACAGTGCTTTCCAAAAGGAACCACACTGAAGAGAAACCACTGGCACCTCACCTGGTGCTTCAGCTTGTTACAGCAGTTACCTGGGGGGGGCAGAGCAGTTGCCTGGCCCCTTTCCTCGTGGCACCTTCACAGCGTTGGGTGCTTTTCAGTTCAGCAGCACAGTGTAAAAATAATTCTTCCCTTTTTTTTCAAGTTTATTATTTATTTTTTGAAATCCTGGTGCTGGCACTGCCACGTGCCAAGCTCAGAGCGTTTTCCTTTTTGCAAGATCTGCAGGAAGCTCTTACTCTGCTTGTTGTCTTTTCCTGGGCAGTTTCCCAATACAAAGATCTTCTAACATTTGAAGCTTTCATGTTCCTGTTGGCTGTGTTAACTTACTGTGGTGGTTATTTTTTACTGGTCTGTGAGAAGAGGGGTTTGTGTAAGGACTGTCAGCTGAATGCTCTGGTTGTGTTGTGTCTCCCCATGCCATTCCAGCATTTGTTCCTGCGCCTCCCGTGGCTCCGGTTCCTTCCCCAGCGCCGATGCCTCCCGTTCACCCACCGCCACCGATGGAGGATGAACCAGTTTCCAAGAAACTGAAGAGTGAAGATAGCCTGATCCCAGAGGAGGAATTTCTACGCAGGAACAAGGTACGTGTGAGAGGCACTGACCCCGTTGGGCTTCCTCTGCCCAGAGGGGATGCAAAACCTTGTTTCTCTCTGCTGATGCTGAGCCTATCTCCCAAGGGAACGGCTCCTTTCTGCTGTCACTCCTGAGCAAAGCAAACTGCTTTGTTTCACAAAAACAAGCAGTGCAGCACTGCTTGTGCTACGCTGGTCTGCGATGCGGGGCAGCGAGGTGTAGGCTTACACTAACCTGAAGGGCTAATGCAGCTAATAAGCTTTTAATCAGAGATCTGCTAAGCTGGCAGATTTAATATATCGATGTGATAGTGTGGTCAGGTGGTGTATTGTGACAAGGTGAGCTAAGTGTTAGACCGGATTCCTTCCTGAGGAGTGCCCTCAGCCCCTTAGAAGGCCTGTAAGAAGGCTGTGAGCTGTTTCCTGTTTAACACTTCGTATGCTCGCCCTTCGATGCTGTGAACTCGATGCAGAGGGAGGGACTAGTGAGAAGAGTCCAGCTGCAGGCTTTGTTTTGGTAGCAGCAAAGGAACTTTCTCAGTCTTGAGGTAAACACATTTCTGTGTGTTTACTGAGAAGTGGAGATACGTGGCTGCTTTTAGAAATAAAGAATTTGTCTGCTGCTGTGTGTCTATAAATAATTTGCTGTGCTGTTATCGCAGTCCCAGCCTCCTGGCCTGTACCAGCTGCTCTCTCTGTTTCCTCTAGGGTCCGGTCACCGTCAAAGTCCAGGTTCCCAACATGCAGGACAAGACAGAATGGAAACTGAATGGCCAAGTGTTGGTGTTCACGCTGCCGCTCTCCGACCAGGCACGTCGCTCATTAACCTGCCTTACCCCTCCCTGGTTTGCTGCTGGAATCTTGCCCTTTGAGAACAGCAGCTGCCCTGTGCAGCCAGAGCTATAAAACTCTGGCTGCTCCCCGCACTGCTGCAGCCTCCTGCCCGGGGCAGGACGCCAAAACCCTGAGCAAGCTGTTTGGTTCCTCCTAGGTGTCTGTTATAAAGGTGAAGATCCACGAAGCCACGGGGATGCCAGCTGGGAAACAGAAGCTGCAGTACGAGGTGGGTACAAACCCTTTGAGTGTGCTCTGTGTTCCTTCGGTGTTTTCTGGCACACAAACTGACTTGCTCCCAGAAGAAGTTGGGATGGAGCTACCGAAGTCTTGGGAAGAGCAGAGGGAATGTTTTCCCTCTCTGCATGGCACACATGGTTACAGCACCACAGGCTGTTAGAGCAGGATGGGCCTTTGACAGGTGGCACCAGCAGATCTGTGCGTTGTCGCTGCTGCAGGTGAATCCCCCAGCTCCATCAGCCTGTAGCTAATGGTGTGCATCAGGCTGTCATGTGTGCTCTGAAGGTGGGTGAGAATGCTTCGGAACTCCCTCAGCTCCGAGAAAACTGTCTCCCCAAACCACAGAAGGGAAGAGATCTCTCTCTCTTCCTCTCGAGACTGGAGCTGTTGGGCACCATTCCTTTTTAATGCCTGGCTTCCAGTCGTGTGTGTGCAGGGCCTCAGCCTGCCAGTGCAGCAGTGACCTTTGTGCGTCTGGCTCCTTGGGAGTCCGACCACAGGCAGATGCTGTGTTAACCCTTTGCAAGAGAGGAAGCTTAACTGGGGGGGTAGGAAGAGGGAGTAGAGCCTGAATACCTCCCTGGGTCATGGTGACTCTGTTCAGGGGGGTGTGCACTGTCTGTTATCTGCTGGTTGCTCTTGCATTGATCCCCAGCATCGTTCTGAGCTGCTGGGCTCTCTGAACAGATCCCAGAGCAGTGCCGGGGGCTGCTTTTGGGGGTGGTGCAAATGGGATGGGAGCACTAATGCTTCTGCTCTGACTGCTTGGGTTTAGATTTTTTCTCTTTCCTTCCTTCAGGGCATCTTCATCAAGGATTCCAACTCCCTGGCTTATTACAACATGACAAGTGGCTCTCTCATTCACTTGGCTCTCAAAGAAAGAGGAGGCAGAAAGAAATAGACACCGTGGAGCCCAGAGACACACCGTGGCCACGGTGCTGCTCGTGTTCCCCCAACCCTGTGACTCCTCCAGCCTTTTTAGGGGCGACTGTGGCTGCCCACCAGCTCTGGTTTGAAAAGAGAGACTCTGTCTCTGTTCCCCCCCGAGGTGTTTGGGTGCTGATGAGAGAGGGGAAGCTGACAGAGCCCCGAAAATTGTGTAAATGTAGTGATGTAGTCTGTGAGTGCAGCAGCACGTTGGTGATCGATGCTTTGCTTGAGTGCTGTCTCTCCCTTCAATTCCCCTCTGAATCACCATTGAGGTTGTGCCCAGCTTAGTCTAGATCTGTCTTTGAGGCACTTCACACCGACTGCGAACATCACCTCTGACTGCAACGCTTGCTGCTTTGTTTAACCTTTTTCTAATTGAAAACAACTTCCTCCTCAGCATTATTAAGCCCCTTGTTCCATCCCTGTCTCCAATCTATCCACAAGAACCGCTCATGCTGACCCTGACTGGGATACTTACCCTCCGGCGGTGTGAGCGTACGCGGCGTGCCCTGTGATGGGGGTCTGTGCGCTCGGCAGCGCTGTGCTGCTCCTGTACAGCCCAACATTTGTTTTAATAAACACACACCTCTGGGCAGGAGTGTGGCAGCTCTTTTTCCTTTGGGCTTTAGGGGTTTTTAGCTGGAGCTGTGCCCGTGGCTTGCGGGGGAGAAATGCAGCAGGGGAGCTTGGTACTGGTGTTTTAGGAAATGCTGCAGGAATAGGGGTGGATTAAAATTTCTCTAGTGCTACATGGTTACTCCTGAAGGCAAAGGGTGTTTCTGTGAGGGGGTCCCACACTTTGGGCCATGCAACAGTTTCATTGGGGAAAAAGGTTTGTTGTGCTTGACATCAGGCAGCTAATGTGTCTTTGGGCTGGAGAGTGCAGGTTGGAAAGAGGGGTTGCTTATTCCTGCCCCTTTGGAGTGCAGGTTGGGAAGAGGGGTTATTCCTGACCCTTTGGAGTGCATGTTGGGAAGAGGGGTTATTCCTGCCCCTTTGAAGTACAGGTCAGGAAGAGGGGTTATTCCTGCTCCTTTGGAGCTGCCTTGCAGTTTGGGGGAAGCAACACAGGAAGCCAAATGAGGTGCTGAGGATGAGGCAGGTGGTGGCTGCAGGTGGTGCAGCTGTGTGTGTTGGGTACCTCTGCTCTTCCTTTGGGACCAGCCATGCCTTTATCTCTCTTGTTTTAGTTTCCTAGCAGTGGTCGGGCGTTACAGAACCGTCCTGCTTTACCTCAGTGACCGTGCAGGGAGAGCCAGCACCCAGCCTGCCAATGTGCATCCCTGCTGTGGGATGCTGAGGTGTGGGAGCCCTGGGGGAAGGTGGGATAATTCCATCCCTTTTGCTGTTCAAAACAAGGCGATGGCTGCACCCCTGGAGAAAAGGAACCTCTGGCCAGCGGTGTTAAAACCCAAACTGCCAAGAAAGCTGTGAAATGGAGAAGTTGCATTTTTTTTTTATATCCGGCGCGGGGCCGAAACGTGACAGCAGTGCAGGGAAGGTCACCCAGCTTCCCCAGCCGTGGCCGAGGAGCTTCCCACTGCCTTCTCTCCTCTGAACCCCTTTTAACAGCCCCCTGGGACTGAGGAGCCTCACCAGCCCCTGTGTAGCTAAATATCGCTGATAAATGTCTTGACAGCCAGCACGTGGGTACCTAGAGAGCCACTTACCCTCTTCCCCTGCAGAAGGAATCGGGGCTTGGGCTGAGCTACTACTGCTGCTGTCCCTGGGTTCAGATCCCTGGGCCCTTCAGCAGCTGCCCCAGCTCCTCGCCAGCCTGGAGCTGGGGGCCTGGGACCTGATAAACAAACTGGTTTTGCTGGACAAAGGTAAGTCCTGAGGTGGTGGGTTTCACCTGTCCCGGGGCTGCTGCCCCTGAGCATCTCCCTCCTCCTGGGCCATTGGGAACCTTGGGGCACTGGGCAGGGCCGGGGCTGGGCTCGAGGGGCACTCATCCTCCCAGTGCCTGCCCAGGGTAACCCGAGTGCGGTCCCAATAAGCGCACAGCGTGGTCCCAGTATGGAACCCATCACTGGTCCCAGCACAGCCTCGGTCGCTCAGCGCTGCCCCACTCCCAGTCGTGGCCCCGCCCCTCTCTCTGGCCCAGCCGGGGGCAGGGCGGAGCCTGACAGACAGCTTCTTCCCGACCGCTTGACCAATCCCCTCCCGGGGGGGTCTGTGCCCGTCGCCATCCCTGCAGCTGGTTGGACAGAGGCCGGCTCCCGCCCAATGGCGGCGCGGCGCGGGGGCGTGACCAGACGCCGGGAGGCGTGGCCGCCGCCGTGGCCGCGGCATGGAGGAGCGGCTGTGCCGCCGCT
>VZTU01008374.1:17937-29264 GCA_013400835.1 Zapornia atra | reverse complement strand
TACACCAAACTGCAACAGTTTTAAACCTGTTACTAGGAAGAAAAGTTGTGGGACTGGGAAACGGAGAGGAATCCAGAGGCACTCCAGTGGAGATATACTGCAACACAATTAAGGGGGAAGAATGAGCAGAGAAGGGAGATGTGAACAAGAAGGACTAATGACAGTCTTGAAAACAAGATGAACAGAACATTGTAGAGAAGACAATGTTAAAAGGAGCAATCAGCTGAGGAAGCTGAAACCAGGGGATCCTGAAACAAGGCGCAGTGTTGGAAGCATGAAAAGAGAGGAAAGGAAGACAGCATAAGTCTCAAGACCAAGGAAAGCTAAAGTGCTGAAGCAAGGCAGAAGGAAGACAACAGGTTAGCACAGCCTCTGTTCTTCTGTACAGTGGCAGTCAGGGCATAATGTGTGTGCACACTTGCACAAGGAGAAGGACATAACACAGACCATCTGCACAAGGAAAAGGGCATAGCAGCACAGAGTGTGACTGCACTGCAGCTCGCTAAAAAGAGCAGTTTCCAAAAGAAAGAGAGAAAGATGCACACCAGAGTGTTTTAGCACCAGCTGTGCTGATTATTTTTTTAATGGGAGTTTTCCTTGCCTTGTACAAACAAACCTAAGTTAGAACAGAATATTATTGCCCCTTCACTGCTTTCCCCTGCAGCTGATGCTGTCAGTATCCCCTACCCTAAAATACAGACCACACTGTAACAATGCTGCAGTGCACAGACAGCAGCAAGAGCTACACTCTGATAATTGTGCTACCACTACAACAGCAGGAACAAAAGCCCTTCAAAAGGAGATGGTCTGACTGCTCTTTATTAAGGTGTTTAGTACATTTTGTCAAGAAACAGCACGAAATCCCAAAGTAACCCATTGGACAAAGCACAAGGCCTGAGGAACAATGGGAAGCCAAGAGTGACTCCTTTTATCAAGCTTCAAAGTACCTTGTTGATCGTGGCATTGTAATAATTGTGTTTCGCAGGCAGACTCTGTTCCTCTGCAACACTCTGTGGGAACAAAGGAAAATTAAATGATACGGAGCTGTTGCCCAGCTTCCCCTCCAGCAGGACCCGTTCCTGGAGAGAAGCAGTGCTGCCCAGGGCAGGAATAAGGACTTTCTTATGGGGGGCTGAAAGGTCAGTTCTAAGAAGAACAAAAATATGGCAGGTTTTAAAAAAGCCAGCATCCCAGCTGTTTGAAAGTACCTTGACAAAGACAAGAAAACAGCTTGCTCCTGCCTCTTTAGTCTCTAACATACTATAAAACGCCAGCACCCTGCTATGAAACAGGACTTTAAAAAGTATTTCTGCAGGCCTGATTTAAGAGCTGTCTGTAGAAACATTATCTAAGATGTCTATCTCAGGTACGTTGAAAACCTTAAAACATCTTTATGTCAGAGAGCTGTAGTTACCTGGCACACCAGAAATATGATTCAATTACATATCTATTGCAGAAGTGGAGCCAAAAGCCACACCAAAACTCGGTACGTTTTTGCATTTCTTTGACTGTAGAAGACGGAGGAGTCCAGTAAGAGTAGCATTGTCTTAGCCTCAAGGAACTGTATTCAGCATGGTACAGTGTAGCACAAGGCCTGAAAGAATCAGGTAAAAGTTCCAGCACTTTGCAGTTGTTGGACACAGACGTGCTGGTTTGTTGGACACAAACCCCGGGAGAGTCAAAATAACACAGAGAGCTGGTTGATAAGGGACAAAAGAATGTTGGGTGACTAGACATCTTGACACCAGAAGTGCATTACAGGACCTGGTCAGCCTTGAAAGGGAGAATGAAACATGCTTTAAGAAACAAAAACAGAATATGTGTAAAGGTTGTGTGATTAGGCCTAAGTTGCTTTTTCTAATAATGTTCATAAGTGTTTTTGAACCAATCAGCAAATAGTAAATGTAAGAATGGCTTCTGCACTCCAATGAAACTAAGGCCCACGTGGTCTTTGCAAAGTATATAAACTTGTGATTTGCTACAATAAGACGACAATTAGCTTGCATCAAGCTGTGTCCCGTCTCTTAATCACAGCACTATAGGTTTGCTCCCCACAGCCTTGCATGACAAAGGAGGTAAGAGCAGAAGTCTCTTCAGGCATTGCAGCGGAACTGTACACTTCAAGGACAATTTTCAAAGTGTGGCTTAAAGCAAGAGTAGCATACACTATCTTTAGAGCAGTGTTACTTCCCAGAAATGCCACCTTGCTTAACTGCCCTTGCTAAATAGCCAACCCACCAAAATATAGAAGGGTATGGCTAGCACAGAGCGGGCACAGATGATGTGCCATCTGATGCTGCATCAACAAGGCAGGCTGGAGAACACAGCATCACAGGCAGAGCAGGGAAGAGTGACCTACCCAAGAGGTGGACAGCCCGAGTCTGCTGAATTTTGTGGAAACTCCAGTGCTCTTTCTAGAGCCATTAGTCATCAGCCCAGGAGTGCACTTCTTCAGGAAATGTGCAAGAGTACATATATGTGTTCCCCAAGGACCTTGAAAAGAGGATAGGAATTCTGGCATCAGTGTCATTTATCCAGCTGCCTGTCCCAGATCAAGGCAGGCAATAATTTTTTATCAGATATTTATGGGGATCCTCAACATCGCTTTACTGAAACTTGTGTAAAATCCCACCCAAGTTCTAGCATCCCTTTTTCTAATACCCCTTTTTTACTTAGCCTTTTCTCAGGAAGATTCTCAAACAGCAAACAAAAAAGGACTTTGGAATCTAACTCTTGGAATTTATTTTATCCCATAACAACATAAGAAAGTGAGTTTCTTTCAGCTCTAAGAATCTGAAAAATATCTATAAGGCACATCCACAGGAAAAGTTCTCTCTCTGCAGCCCTCATTTCCTGCCACAGTAGGCCTGTTAACATTTCCACTGATGAGTTGTTCAGCTGCTGGGAACAAAACAGCTCCCAGTCTCTCCACTGAAGTTTGCTCCATTTGTATCATAACTGGCCATATAATCCTAACTGCAGTGCCTTGTATTTTCATTGCATCCTTCTGAAATGGGGGGGACTGGGGGGAAAGGGGAGGAAATGCTTGATGCACAAATCTTTCTTTGTCTAATTTTGCGTGCCACGTCATTTTTACAGTGTTTAGAAATGCTACACTTAGACAGCATTCACCCTCACTCCTGTGACAGTTTCAGTGAGTTGCTCGTTCAACACACAACACTGAATTTTCATTGTGAGCAATACCCATGCTGTCTGTGTGATAACCAAACAGAACAGCTTGAGGCATAAACTCCCCCACGGAGCAACATTCACCTTTCTGAAGAGGACAGGCCTATGCATCAAGTTCTGCTCGAATCCCTACACAGATCATAAGCCCCATGGACAGACTCCAGCCCTCTTTTCCAGGGCTCCACAAACCCAAGCAAAACTTAAGAGGAGCACAAGTCACCCACTTGCCCATCAGTCGTACAGCCTGCTGTTTCCAAACATGCTTTTCTACCTTGAGCTCACCTGGTATTTTCCAGGTCCCGAAATGATGCATCAGGAGAGGAAACCCTTACCAGACTTTCCTGCCACAGTGCTCTGTGCCTACAGGACCAATCAGTGCACTGGTCCTACTAGCGTGTCAAACTGGACTCAGCTGCAGCAGGCAGGAGCAGGAGCAGGGTGGAGCCCTTGTGAGTTCTAGATCAGTTGCAAGATTTCTGGCAGTCCTGCTCCCTCAAAAGTACAACCTTCCCTCCAGGACAGGATTGGAAACCTTCACATCACCTTAGCTAACCTTGATGAACGTTCACAGCCATGCATTCTCTTGTGGGAGATGGGTTGTTGGCTTCAGTTCCTGAAACAAAACAAATCAGATAGAGACACACTTGAATTAAAAACTGAAATTTAAAATCCTATTCTGTTGTCCACAAGCAGCAGAAACGTCTGCATTAGCTGAAGGACGTCACAGCAAGACAGCTGTTGTAAATAAACTCTCTTTTTCTTAGATAAACTGACCCAAAACAGTAGCTTCATGGTTCCCCCAGCATTTGTTTTATGTCACACTGTGAAACAGTCCCCTTATGGATTTCACTCATCTGTCCATAGTGAAAGTGCTTCTAATAAGGCTTTGGACCACACATTCAAGATGCCCTCAAACTTGTTCAAGACAAAACAAGCCAAAACAATCTCTTTAGGGAAGAGGTTTTACCAGCATGAAGGTGTTGAGTGTAAACATAATTCTCCTCTCAAGAAAACATAATGATGAACATGCAAGTTTAAGGGAAAAGGAGTAAGGCAGATGCCTCAGAGCATGAAACTCATCTCCTCTTATCCATATTTTCCTCCTTTCCTCAGATTAAGGTCAGGACTCCAGTTTTAGTTACTACTGGAATTTTTCCCCTGGGAAGAACTCCAGGAAGAAGTTCAGACTTGAAAATGATCATGTCATTACTTGTGAATTGAAGCAGCTGGTGAATGCCTTGAGAAAGGACATCCATCCCAAAGTTAAAATTAAAGTGGAGGACCACTTCACCTGCTGTCAAGCCTTACGTCTTTCCCATGATTAAACTGGTGCCCACAGCAATAGCTGCTCTCCACACCTCTTCATGACTGCTTCCATCTGTACAATTATGTTGGGGTCGCTACTCTAACATCTGAAGTTGTTCTCAACCTTTCCCTCACATACTCATTTGTCACACCAACAGTTTTCAGTCTGGTCTTTGTAAATGTGAGCATTGGAACAGCTGCCCTACAGTAGCCATTTCTGAATCTATCTAGGGAAAAGGAACTAACTGTTTATTCCTCCCCTCTGTTAACTAGTGATAGGGACTTACGGTACAATGTCCCAGCACACATTTCCCAAAACACCGTTTTGCATCTAACACAGTAACTGTCTAAATCAAACTCCCAGTCTGAGCAGCCCTTGGGAAGAAGCTCCATTCTGGAAGTCTGCTCCCAAGACTGAGGTGCACAAGGTTCTACAGCAAGGATATCCCCACAGCTAGTAATCTCTGCTTCAATATGCTTTGGAAGAGCTGGTCCACTGCTGTAGAAGTTACAGAGATGGCGGCCAAGGGGACTGAGATCCCCAAGGTCCAGATCCTGTGAATGACAACCACACAGATCCATTTGAACTGAGGGCCTATTAAAAAAGTTGAGTCATTTTATTCACGACAGACACATAAAAGGCCACGCCGCTACAGTGATAAAGAGGGTACACTTGCACAAAAAAATGGGACAAAACCAAAGATAAACCTGTTGTTTTTACCTGAAAGAAATAGCCCATCTCCTGGCCTGTTTTCCCACACAATGGTCTGGTACACTAACTGTATAGAATTGTTGGGGGATATTATAATTTTGTGGTCAACTTCAGCTTAACATGAGTTAAGTGAAAACTACGTCATTAATTCCTTTATATGCCTTAGTAGTAGGAAATTTTGACATTTCCTTTCTTTTTTCTCTGCTTTCTACAACTTCATGGCATGTCAGCAGTGTTCAGCCCTCACATTTGGTCCCCTGAACATTTACCAAAGATTGTACCGCTGAGAAACATGCCACAGCATCAAACTTACTTGCCAACTGGGATGCTGGCTGTGCAACACAGTGTGGAGGGGAAAAGTAGGGCTGTGCATGGCTCAAGCAACGAGACTGTGTCTACCATGCCTACCTCATTCCTTCCTGCAGCCAAAGGTGTACCCCAGCATGGGTGGAGTCCCTGGGCAAGTTCTAAAACTCTTCCACATGCAGAAGAGTCACAGCACTGAACTCCAGCCTTTTATTAACAAACTTTCCACAAAATGTGACAATAGACATGCTTTAAAGCACCTTTTTGAGCATGAGTGCCTGTTGTGTGTCCTTTCCCGGCTGAGGAGATGTGCATGAGGAAACACCATCCCATTATCTCCTCCCTGTGTGGATAGAATGATTGACCTATTTGCATAATAGGGGCTTAAAGATTTCTGGAACTAAAAAAAAAAAACCCACCACCAAAACACAGTAAGAATATACAAAGAAAACTCAGTTGAAAATAAGTGAATTTTCCTTCATCCTTAATAAATAGATGGATTTTTAAGTTTGCTATTTTTATAGCCACAATTTTTTTTAGAGAAAATTCAGGTAAGGCCAACCAAGAGAAATACTATTTTGTGTGTCACATTTGAATTAATGACTAAGACATTTTCATTCTCAGAGAACTGTCCAGTACAGAAAAGTACCTTCTGGGAATGCAAATAGACCACACAAGGTATTTGGCAGTGATAAACAAATGAACATTTGCACAGGTGTAATTAAGAACAGAAGAAACAAGCCTGTGTGCAGAACTGATTTGCAGAACAAATTCATCTGCCTTGACAACCCAGATTAGATTGCACGTTGCTGGATTATCAAATTGGTGTTTTGGAGATGTTGGATTACCAGATTTGCAAAATTGTGTAAATTAGGTGATAGCTGTGGCATCAACCTCTTAAGGTGGAATTGGTTTAAACTTAAGCAATGTCAATGGAGGGTGCAGGATGGGGTGTGGGGAGTAGCAGCTTATTGCAAGAACTAGAAGTGTGTCTTCCCAAACACAAACACAGAGAACACCAGGCCATACAAAACACTGAAGTGGAAAGTAGTGTTTACCTTCACTGCAGTGTGGCTTTTCCAAAAAGCGCATGCATAGATAAATAATATTTTTCACATTGAAGAATTTGTGCTTGCAGTGCTGAAGTAAGGACAAAAGCCTATTTGTGACATGCACAAGATGCTAGGAAATGCCATATAAAGTATGTGGGAATAATCATAAACTTCTATCTGAACCTAATTCTGCTATTGCTAGTGTCAAGAGCTTGAACACTAAAATCAGACTACAGCTCAAACTTGATTTTATGCAACTCAAAAAGTTTACTAAATCTCATCACAGAAGGACTAGTTCAATTCTTTACTCATCCCTTGCATTGATCAACCAAACCCGATTTCAGCAAATTTCAGGAAATGGAGAAAGCTACCAAAGACTCTAAAGAGGATTTGAAGAATTTTGAGTCTTCCCTACATTTCATTCTCAAAATGTGTAACCACCAGCAGATGTCTCTGCAGCTACCTGATCAGCAATGCACGCATGAGGAACAGCAGGGGCAAGGGGGGAAATTTAAAGACTGAGCCTTTCTTCTGAAGATTTACCTCCAGAATCATCAAACTTACACAGAAAATCCTGAAAGAGCCATCCGATTCTGGCAGTATTACATCAGCACTCCCTAGGAAGGAAACAGCCAGAGACTCGTTTTACAAATAGCACCGCAAATGCCTAAGAACTCTCTGCTATCAGATTGGTGAATCAATGTCTCTAGATCTGGTGTCTTTGCCCGTATTTTCCAAGCTATTTTGTTATGAAAAAGGGCAGGTTTGTCTGCCTTCTCCGGATCTGACGTGTGACTGTGGAATGAGCTTCCACAGGTGGAGATGTCTGTCACAAGCATCCCCCATGCTGCTCCAACACAAGGCAAGCAGCTTCAGGCTTTCCTTTGCTAATGTATACAGAGCAACATGTGAAAAACCTTAGTATTTATTCTAGAAAAAACCCTTTCTGCTGTACATTGAATTCCCTCCATTGAGACAGGCTGAGCTGGAAAATGATCCAGATGATTGTTCTGAGTCACACTAATACTTTGTGGTAAGGCACTTAAATGTTATGACTGTAAGAGCAATAGGAGAAGCTATCTGCTAACAAAGCACATATTTTCTACCACTGTGATCTGATTTGTATGCCCAGTGAGTTGCTGACTAGCAGCCTATGGTCTCCTGGTAGCATCATTTTTACTGAACCCTGAAGATATTCAAGAATGCCTGACAGGTAGATTTGGTTGGTGTTTGTGCTTTTGTACAGAGGCAGTTCCCCTCAGCACAAGGTTGGGCCTGGACAATTGGCTTCTGACTTGGGACAACCCTGACAACTATACGCACTCTGCTTACAGGCTGCTATAAAAGGAAAACATCTTCCCTGCCCTTAAACAGGGAAACAGATATTGAAGGCATAGACAGGCTGTTGGGTATGAGTGCAGGTGCTGCAGCTCCCCCACGCTGTGTCAATGCTGTGGGTGGTGGGGAGGACAGGTTGGGGTTGCACACTGAGCAAAGAGCCCCTGTTCTGCCTGCTGTGTCACCTGACCTGTCAGACAAGTGCAGGGTACTGTCCTTGCTTCAGAAGCTGTGACAGTGACACCTACATGCATCTATATATATATGCCCCTTTATGGGAAGAAAATCTTAGCATGTAAATCGCTGCTCTTGATTCACTTCTCAGAATATGTGTGCACAGGGCCACAGTTTATCAACTGTTTTCTTCTGACCATCTAATTATTAAAGTCCAAGAATTCCATTTCATTCAGGTAATGCAATAGGAAAATCCTGTTGGCCTTCTGGTTCTTGGTCGAAGGCACGTAACAAATGTGAAGTTTCTTCTCGTTCCCTTTCCAAGTGAGACAGTGAGACATTCGATTTGCAGGGAAAAAAAAAAGGCCAGGTGGCAGCAGATATTTTTATTGTATAACGTATGTTTGTATAAAAGGTTTTGATTTTCTTCTCCTTTCTTTAATTTCCGTGAATCACCTTTTATTCCCTCCCTTTGTTTTCACAAAGTACATATATACATATATACATATATATGTATTCATTTTTCATTATGTTTTCACAAAGTACATATAAATTTGTATATATGTTTTACCACTATTTTATGGAAAGGTTGCAGTTTGAACCTGTTACATGCAATGTATGATGTGTATAGGAAAAGTACCTAGTGTTGTTACAGACCTTCATCCTAATTATGAAAATTTTTCATTTAAATGTAGGGCTGAGCATATAAAATAACAGTACTAGGCCATCTGTTAATTTTCCATCTGGGCTCATTTGCAAAATACTCTCTGTTTTCCTCCTAAACACTATTTATAATCTTCCTTGGAAAACAAATATGACTAATCTATGGCACACTAAAGATAGCTATTTGCATGCAGCTTTTAATAGAAGTGGCTATATGGTTCCAAGTAGTAACCAAATACATTTATTTTGTTTTGCATGCAGGTGTAAAAGCTCACATGGCTTCTAAACATGCAACAAAACCCAAACCCTTCTATGATAAATACTTTTAGCTAACACAAAGTGAAAATCCTCAAGATCTCTGATTTCAAGGGAAATTTACAAACTACGATGAGCAGCTACCATCTCATGTCTCTGACCATGATTTCTACAGCAATTCTGAAGTGGCTTGTACTTCAGACTTATTTCAGACTTGCTCAGTCTGAAATGTCCCCAGAATCCTGATTTCTAAAGATGACCACTCAAGTAATTGCAAAATATTTTGAGCTAAATATCCCAAAGTTAGTGTAACCACTAGTCATTTGGTCCAAATCCCTATCTGACACAGCAGTAAAAGCACAGGTACCTCAACAGCAACACTGTACCTCAAAGCAGCAGTTACAGTCAGCCTGCTGGAAGCTCCCTGGGAGACATACGCATGGAACTGATTCTGGGCCACTCCCTAAGACCTTCTGCAAATCACTACCAGTGTAACCCAGGGCATGGGCAATGAGCTGCTGTGATTTACGTCCTATTTTCTCTCTCCACTCAGCATCGCAGAGAGGTGAAAGCCTCATTCCCAGCTGGATGCTCTTTTACATCATTGAGTCAGGTATCATGAAGTACCTTCTCAGGTCTTCCTAGTTAGCCCTAGTACATTGTCTTTGGCCAAAGTCCATTTGAGAGTTTCCAGAGTGGAAAGCAAAGAGAGGCTTCTTTCAAGCGTTTAATGAAGAGCAACTATTTAGTCTTAGTAGCATCTTACTCTCCTCTTCACCTTCTCCTAATTTTTCAGTGGACTGAAAAATGCCTTCAGACTCCCCTGTTTCATTTTAATTCTTCATTACAAGTCAAAAGCTGGTTTCTCCTGACTAACTTGCATGCAGAGTTCTGAGCAAGTTCTTTGCAGACTCATGTGGAGTCTTTTTTGTGAGCAAAACTAGAACAATTTTGTTCTAGAAAATGCATTTTAAATGTCTGGAGTAAAATTCATGCTCCCTGACACTGCACCTTCACTTTGCATCATCATATTTCATTGCTCTTGCCTGTCTTCCTGCCATCCCTGTCTGATACCTTTTAAGTTCTCTGCAACAAAGACTGCCTTTTTTTCTCTCTCCCATGTTCATCAGTATCTGGTGTAACAGCATTATTGCAAGCTGAAGCTTCCAGGTCCCTGACTACTGATTGTGAAATGGATCCCACTTGAAAAGGTGCAACATCCTATGTGCAGAGTCCTTATCGTAGCACCTGCAAGGCCTGAAAACTCTATGCAGCAAGCTGGCTTTTATTTTATGCTAATAGTAACCAAATGACACCCCAACATGCCAACTGTCTTTTTAATTTCTCCCTGTCAGAGATGAACAAGCTGCCTTATCTCAGGGTGTTATATACATCTACAAGGAAACAGAAAATCAGAACAGATGCAGGAGATACAAAAGAGAGATAACATACTGAGTTTAAATTACTATAATGCAAACATTAGTAGCTATTTACTACAGTTTAATTAACTCCCCCCCCCCCCCCCNCCCCCCGCCGCCATGATACCTAAATTTCAGTTCTTTCAATACCGTTGTGAAAACCTTTCCCCCCAAAAAGGGTTGCGTACTTAGGACTGGAGGTGGATCAGGATCTGCAGGCGCGTGGTGGGCACATGGCTCCACTGGTGAGGCTGAGCAATGTGAGACTAAAATGGACCTCAGTGAGACTTTGGGCTACATGGTTTCCCCCTTCAGTGGGCTTCAGAGCCCTTTCTTGACCTGTTTTGGCTCCTGCTGGCTGTTGTGCTGCTGGTGACTGTCCTGCCCTTTGCACACCCATTTCTGCTTGTGTGATAGCTGCAGTTAGACCCATCACTTCATCCTGGAACCATCTGGAGGCATCACATTGCTGCTCATTGTCAGAGCCATCAGTGTGGGCTGCCTTGTAGAGAGATCCATTCTGAGTCAGACAGCACAGAGAGTTGCATATACAGTTAACCCTTTTCCCCAAACCTCCTGTTATTTTCCAAGAAGAAAATAAACATGAAATAAGATTCTTTAGAAGGTCACTGATAGTGAAGAAGCTTACTCTTGACCCTTCAAAGGTCTTTCCGTATGAGCAAGCATCAGCACGTATCATTCCCGGCTAAGTCAACAGAGCTGTTCAACGTCCAGTCACTGTTTTCTGCTGCACAGGGTTTCTGTATCTGGGATACAGGCAGCAGAAAGGCACCTACCTACTCTAACAGCATCCTCAGGAGTGGTATGTCTGATGGCTGCAAAAAAAAAAGCCACCAAAAAACCTAAAGCACAGTGGCAGCACAGAAGAAGGGAGGGGAAGGGGAAGGAGAAGGG
>VZTU01008374.1:0-17760 GCA_013400835.1 Zapornia atra | reverse complement strand
GAGGGGTAGAGGAGGGGGAGGGGGAGGATACTAGCAATGGAGAAACCTCTGTATTCCATTTGTTGCCTCTGGTATAGTATGAGGTTAAAGGTAGAAATGGCATAACTTGATTTCTCAGTAGGTCAAGACAGGTCCAAGCAATTACTCTGTATGGGTTCAAAGGAATTGATTTCAAATGTTAAACTAAAGTTATAAGATGCAATTTTGATTCACAGAGATGTAACACAATTCATGTACCATGAACATGCTGGTCGGTCTGCAGTCAGCATGAGTCTCGGGGTTTAACATGAGCTGTAGGAGCTAGTGGTAAAGCTTCCACAATGGTTATGATTAAGTAGAAACAACACAGTTTTCAGAACTACTAAACAGCCACATTTTTCATCAGTTCTCATGAGATCTGCAAATGCTCAAGACTTTTGAAAAATCATGTTAGCCTTGCAAGTGAATTATTTGCTAAATGGTCTGTTGAGAGATGCCTTCAAGGTTATTGTTATGTTAGTGTCTGGGCTGGTTACTGTCATGCAAATGGTTACTCTTTCTAACAGGATTTTCCTGAATCTGTTCTGGAAATTCTGTCACGCTTTAAGTCAAACTCTTAAATACCACACTTTTTGGAAAAAATGAATAAAGATGTCAGATGGCAGATTCACAGAATTCTTTTACCTTTTCTCTTAACAGGTTAAAGGAAAATTTTCCATAGCATCATAGAAACAATCACTAACTCATTAACTGAAAGGCCTGATTTTTTTTTTTTCATTGTAACAAGTATAACTGCATTTAATTTATCAATATGTCTATTTCACACACTTTACTACTCAACACTATTTTTTAGTTTCAATCATTTGCATTGCTTATAAATAAATAATTGTTAATGCCAAGTGAATCAGCAGCCCATTATTAACTTTACACAACCTGAACTGCCAGTCTCTCCTTTTCCAGGATGTGTGCATATTCAGCAATCCTGCCCAGAGAATTAAAAACTATGACTTTTTGTTTCCCCCCTTTTCCCCCCACTTTTGCTAAATAGAGTTACTTTGTAAATGGGAAGAGTGGTTTCTGGAAGAACCTTATGCAGGTAGGGATTGTGCATTTTAATACTGCTCCATTTGGAATTTAATGTTGAAACAATTAGAATAGTGATTTAAATAATGGCTCTCTGGACCTATTACAGGTGATCTAGGGGCATCCAAACTTAGTGGTAAAGACCACATGCACTTCATGTAATTTTCCTTCGAAATTAAAGACAGCAGATATTTGAGAGGGACTTTTTAAGAAACACCACCATAGCGGTATGTGTATCTGAAATTTTTCACAGATAGGTGCCCAGCAATGGTCAATCCTGTTCAGACAGGTAAAAACCCATGAGAACAGACTTTCATATATAGATTTCAAGTTTTATGTAAAAATCAAGATATAAATTTCTTACATTCTCTAGAATTTTTCCACATTCACCTTAGCAAATTCACAGTATTTCAGTATATAAAGCAAATGGCAGATTAGAACACACATATAAACCTGGCAGATGTTTTAGTTGCGGATGTGGCATTTAGGGAGATGCATTGCTGGGGAGAAAAACAGAACAATTTGTGTCCTTCAAATTGCTAGGAAGAACTATGAGGTCCATCTTTACCCATTATCCATATCCTTTTTAATTAAAAAGTGTCCCACAATAGTCATTACCTCTTCATCATCATGAAGAAGTACTAAAGAAAACACCACATGGCACAATCTAGGGGGGTGTGTGTGTCAAATGTATGAAGCTGTTGGCTATTTGAATAAAAGAATTAAAACAATCTGAAAACTATCTCAGTGTTGTCAAGACATTTTCCTCTGATTTTCCCTGAAGTCTGATCATGATAGGTGCCGAGTTAGGTACCCCACTCTGCTTTGTTATACACTTGAGTTTCCTGCCCTGGATTTGCTGGACTGGCATTTGCTTCACACATATATTTCGGGGTGGGCAGTGGGCAGAGAAGACTGGCGGGGGGGCTTTAGTCCTGTATTTTTGAGTGATTACCTAAGGACACAGAGATGTGATATCCCAACACTTCCTTAGTCAGCACAGGAGCTCAGCCCTGTGGAAAGATGGACCCCAGGACACCTCATGGTAGGGTTTCTTGTCCTTCAGATTGTGCCTACAGACATATCGCAGAGCTGCACACCCTTGGGCATGAATCTTCAGAAGACTTTGGTTACAATTTGCTTTCCTGGAAAATTTAACTACAGATTGTCATCTGTTTTGTTGAGACATCTGATTTTAAATGTCCCTCTCATGAACAGTCAAAATACTATAGCTGTCGAAAAGCTTCATGTACAAAACAAGTCAGCAAACCCAAGGCAATCTCGGCAACCCATCTGAATGAACAGTGAAGTACTTCTCCTGGGTCTCAGCACAACAGTGAGTAGATATAAGGCCATGTTGCCTTCAAGGAAACAAAGCTTGCCATGTCTGACTACTGCCAAGTCACCCCAGAAGTAGAGGAGGTAAAAACGGGCTTGTTTTGCAACCTCAAGGTTTTGTACAAGACAAAGAATAACCATAGTTTCTACTAGCAAAAAAAAAAAAGCCATGTTAGCATCGCTCACATTCTCCATGTGCTTGATAGCATGCAGAAACAAACACAACTTACGCTTCCAAACCACCAGTATGTTTTTTAAGAGATTCTGTGGTTCATTTCCCAGGAGAGGGAGAACCAGCACTGTACAGCCAGGGTTTTATTTTCAAAAAAACCCCATGATTCATTTGTTTTCATGGACTGGAAAGGACAGAGTGCATTCTGTATTGGCTGTTCCCAAAATGGGCAAATCGACCCTGCCCTCCCTCATGGTAAATCCAATGTAGATGCAGGTTATTGCTTGAACAGAAGCTCTCACAAACATTGCCTAATTGTGTATCTCCAGGAACAGCCACACAGCACTCCTGTCTTGCTCCCTAGAAGCTGTGCTTTTCTGAGAACCAAACGATTAGACAGACCAAACCAGGAAAGCCAGTCTTCGTGCTCAGTTTATTTGGCTGAAACACTGCTCCGCACAAACAGCTCCGAGCTTCACAGCCTGTGGTGGTTTTTGTTTTCACTAGTGGCTAGAGTAAATCCAGTCATCCTGCTGAAGCTACCTGGAGCTATGTCAGCCTGGGAAGACCAAAGAGAGACTAAATCTACCCTAGCAAACTCTGCCAGTTTGAGAAAAGAATGGGGGTGGATTCCATACAGCTGGGTACAAGAATAGTGAGTAGGTCTCAGTTTATGTTGTTTGAATTGTCACAGAAGAGGTACCTTCCTCTCTTACCTGAGTTTGACCATATTTTTTATTATATCTTTTCTTCACCATTGTTATTGCACAGAACTGTGCACCCAATGCCTCAGACAACTCTAATAGGACTTGTAGAGGTGAGATGATCCTGTTGAGTGATAGCGTTTTTGAGAACACAAAAAGTGTCTTAGGAAGAGAAATCTGCAGTGGTGATCAGTCACTCTCCCAGTGTACCATCCCAATAAAGAAGGCAATGACATTAAGTCATCTCTAGGCTGCCATTCCTGAACCCACTCATCACCCCAAGCTCTCACAGCTCCATGGTTCAGGCAGAAACAGAAAAAAGTGCAGATGCTACTGTGGAAGAAAACACTCCTTCACACAGCTGTTAATGCTGCTTTCAGCTTTGCAAACTCCTTTAGTCTGTTCTCTACCTCGAAGAGACCACTGCTCCCAGGCTGCCATCAGAGGGCAGAGGGGCAGTTGCACTGAGAGGACTCTGAGTAACCTGACTGATGTTGACTGTAAACCCCACAGCAGAGAAGACATGCTCCAGAGCTATTGCTGAGCCACCAAGTCAGCTTAAAGAGCTCAGGGTCAGGCCTTTTTTTGCTCAGTGAAGCAAGTCACTGCAAACCCTTCAGAGAAGCAAGGGGAAGGGAATTATCTTGGAGATTTGCAGCTTAGTCATTGTAGTTTGTTTTCTTTTTTTCAGATGGAGGCTGCCGTCACTTGCCCTCTGGTGCAAAACTGTGCAAGCGAGAACCTGAGTCAGGATGATTCCTGGGGTTTGGGGGCACAAGACAGGGCAGTATACGGCTACAGGAACACAGAAGGAGCAGGTGGAATTTCACTGGTTCTTATTCTCCTCTGCAGTTGATGAAGGGCTAAGGCACCCTAGATTCCTCACCTGCTGCTGCAGCAACTCACCTCGCCCCTCTTGACAAGATAGTGGGGAGAGAACTCTGGCATGTCTCCTGACCCCATCACCTCTCTGGTTTTACCCCCAATTGGAAGGGAGTGTCCTTTCTTTTCCCTTTAATCCTTGTTGAGCAAGATTTGATTTTTTTTCCCCCTTTAATGTCTCACAGCTTCCCTTGGCTATACTTCTGAAAATTACGCTTCTTCCAGTCAGAACCTGAACCTCTGTTTCAGAGCTGGTTTACACTAACACACTTGCATTAAAATATTATCTATTGCAAAATTCTGATTTACCTATAGATCTTTATTTTTGGGTACCATTGCTTTTTACAGCTTTCTAATTTATATAGCCATTTGTTTTGGCTGTCAAAACATTTTTAATTTTAATTACTGTGTATCATGCTTCTGGGTATAAAAATGTCAGATAAATCTGAGTATCTAAATAAAAATGTGGGGAACTGCATGTGTAACTGTTCAACAATTGCTGGTGGGCAGTTAGCAAACTCCTGTGTGGGATCTGTGTTCAGCTGCTGCAGAGTGGCACTGGTAGGGATGAACTGCTGATCAGTTGTCGAGCCATGTGCAGTTATGTCCTTGACTCTCTATTAACACCGACTATCCAGACTACACAGGCCCTCAGAAAAGCAGTGTGCAATGTAGTGTGCACAGTCAACTTTTTACTCCAGTCAGTCAAATCCAAAGTGCTCATCTGAGGGGACACCCCAGACAAGGGGTTTGTTCTGTTTGTAAGAGAAAAAGAGGCATCATTTGCTGTATTGGGTGGTCAGCAGATAGGTCACGCCTTGTCAGTCCCTAGGAACAGAAGTTTGTGTTTGCATTTGGCCTTTTCAACAAGGATAAGCCTATTTTCTGTGTGCAGTGGCTGGAGTCGCCCTTCACCAGCTGGGAGAAGATGAGCTCTGCAGTGCCAGATTTGTGCTGCTGACCCCAGACTGTAACAGGGCACCATGAGCAGTCACTTATGCGCTCCTCTCTGGCTTAGGTCTGAACCAAGTCAGGCAGAGGACCCATAGCACTGAGGTACAGCATAATCTGAACTCTGAGCTCCTTGAGGAGTGAGGAGACTCTCTAAGCTGATAGTGATATCACTGCCAGACAGACTGCAGCCACAAGGCACCCTGTGAGCACAATCAAGCGTTCCACTGACACACAGCACCAGATAACATGTCCTGCCAGTGTATCTCCAGTGCTCCTGGAGCCCAGCATGACAGAGATCAATCAAGTTTGCAAGGACAGCAGTTCCTCTAAGGAGGCCAGGAGAACTTTAGTCTGTACGAGCATCCTGATGTACTTTTTCAGCTGGACTGTGCAGCTGAACACTTAAGATGTATCTGCTCTGGGCCTAGAAAAATCACATTTTTCCCTGATATTTTCTGTCTAGGAAGATGTCCCTTTATCACTTGGTCAGAGCAGGCTTGGATTTGTTCAGTAATGGCACTCCACTCAACAAGGCAGGACTTTCTAGACCTCCATGGACCTCCAGACCTGAGACTTCAATTGATTATGACAGCAAAAGGTTTTCTCCTCATCTTTTTCCAATATCATGCAGTAACTTGCTGTTCATGTGAATAGTCAGCAGTACTTGGTGCCTCTGTCAAGCTGCTCACTGCTTGGAAGACACAGACAAAACCAGTCCTTCACACATTGTCTTCACACCTTGTCTTTGTTTGCAGTCCCTGTTCCTACTGTCTCCTCTGTCATTTGTAATTGGAGGCCCATAGAGGTGGGACTCCATGAGTCTGTGTACACAGCACCTGGCACAGCAGAGAAAGGCAGCTCTGTACCACAGAAAGAATGTGTTCTCAACCTGCCAACCTTAGGGGAAAATGTATGGAGCAGAAAGGCAGCAGACATGCCAATGCCAGTGGGTGTTCTCACTCAGCACAACTACAGAACAGCTACAACGTTCCTGTGGCTGTTGTTTCAATTCTGCTGCAAGTTAGACATAAAACAGATCTTCTGGCACGCTTCTCTTCTGTTTACTCCTGGCTTAGGTCATGTTGTGCTTGCAACTATTTTGCTATTTTTGCTGCTACAGATGTATTATTTAACTTTTTAATGAACAGTCTGTCTGAGGCAAAGAGGGAGTTGCTGTGATCTTTTGATAAACTCATCTTTGCTTTTTCATTTTGTGCCTCAGGTGCTCGAATACTGCTATCTGGAAATGCAGTATTTTCATTTCCGTTCATCATTCTACCTTAGAAACTCATTAAAGGCCCTCAGTCTGGGGCTTAATAAATAGAAGCATTTTTGAGTTTTTACTTACTGTAATGTTGTACTCCTCTCCAAAGCAATTAGGTGCTGAAACAAAGGTGAGCTCTGGCATCTCATAAGTTTGAACCAAGCAGGCTAATCTACCTAATGGCAGACCTCTGCATGGTAGATGTGGACTGCTTTCAGTGTCAGGGAAAGATGATGCTGACCATAGAATCATAGAATGGTCTGGGTTGGAAGGGACCCAAAGGATCATACTGTTCCAACCCCCCTGACACAGGCAGGGCCACCAACCTCCAGGCCTGGATCTATACAAGGTTGCCCAGGGCCCCATCTAACCTGGCCTTGAACACTTTCAGGGATGGGGCATGCACCACCTCTCTGGGCAGCCTGTTCCAGCACCTCACCACTCTTTCTGTAAAGAACTTCCCCTCCATATATCTAATCTAAACCTTCCTTCCTTTAGCTTTAGTCTATTCCCCCTTGTCCTGCCATTGTCTACCCTTTTAAAAAGTTGATTCCCCTCCTGTTTGTATGCTCCCTTCAGGTAGTGGAAGGCTGCAATGAGATCCCCCCACAGTCTTCTCTTCTCTAGACTGAACAAGCCCATTTCCCTCAGCTTCNCCACTTATGGCTGCCCAGAGAGGTTGTGGAGGCTTCCTCTCTGGAGACCTTCAAAACCCACCTGGATGAGTTACTGTGACATGCACCAGGTGAACCTGCTTGGCAGGGTTTGGAGTAGATGATCTCTAGAGGTGACTTCCAACCCCAATGTTTCTGTGAATCTGTGGTTGGTCTGGGACCCAGGGGAATGAACAAGTAAGCCATGCCCTACATCTGAAACCTGTCATTAGCTGGAACGGGTTGAGTGCTAGATGGAACAGGTGTTGAAGGTACAGTTTTTGGATTTCACAGAATCACAGACGATTCTGTGGAAGGGACCTCCAGAGATCATCGGGTCCAAACCCCCTGCCAAAGCAGGCTCCCTAGCTCATATTGCATGGGTAGGCATCCAGACGGGCCTTGAATATCTCCAGAGAAGGAGACTCCACCACCTCCCTGGACAGCCTATTCCACTGCTCTGTCACCCTCACTGTGTAAAAGTTCTTCTGCGTGTTGGTGCGGAACTCCCTGTGCTCTAACATGCAGCCATTGCCCCTTGTCCTGTCTCCACAGACCACTGAAAAGAGGTTGGCCATTTCCCCTTGCATCCCATACTTAAGATATTTATAAACATTAATAAAATCCCCTCTTAGCCTTCTTTTCTCTAGGGTGAACAGTCCCAGCTCACTCAGCCTTTCCTCATAGGGGAGATGTTCCAGTCCCTTAATTTACCTTATTTTCTGCTGCACGCGTGTAAGTTTTTGTACTAGGCATAGCAGTGCTGTGCACGAGTAACAGGCCACCAGCTAGGACATACACTCCGGGTGTGAATATCTGCATAAGAGGGGTACATGGTCTTGTACAAGAGCCAGGAAATGTCATCTCAGCCTTTGCAAAACACATTACTAGACTCCCTTGGAACTAAGGACAACATGATTTCAGTACAGAAAATATAGAATACCAAAGGAAATTAATTTAAACCGAATGAAAGGTGGTTTGGGTTTTTTCTTTTGCTCGGTAAAGCTTGTGAAGTTCCTTCCCAAAGGAAGCTGTGCAAAGCATTAGTATCACATCAGATGAAAATGGGACTAATGTGTAGAAAACGGTAGGCTACTCAACAAATCACACCAGCCTCAGGAAATCACCTGTGTAGAAAATAGTTCAAGGATGGGAGAGTGGAAGAGTCCTGGAGACACAGCAGGGGATATGCTTGTATTGTTCTTATACTTTCCTGAACATCTGCTAATGGCAAATGCTGGAGATGGGATGCTAGGTTCAATGCACCCTTTTTTTGAGAAAGTACAGCCCTTCTTATGTTGTCATTTTATTATGACAAAATTAACAGCTGGAGGGAAAGGGATTGATGCAAAATAAGGGCAGTATTGAAATTTTGGATAATTTAAAATTGTTATTTTTTTCACTTGACACTTAAAGATTAATTTATGAAAGCTTAGGCTCAAAGAAAGTAGAAAAAGTAGGATAGCAGCTATGATACAATTCCACATAAACCTTTATCCGACTTGTCGTAACAAAAAGTATGTTTGATCAAAGCACAATAACTTTAATTGTTCAGTACTGCTTTTCACCTGCATTCATTCTTACTAGTAATCTTATAGTAGTTATCTGATTAATTAGAGTATCTGTGAAGTTTTTTTTTTTTTCCAGAGAGGCACCCTGGTTCTTTGATGAGGGGCAGCATTAAATACAGGGCAGAGTGAAGGTTCTTGTGATAAAAATGCTCTTGCACTTTGCACTCCCTGAAAAGGAATAATGCTACAGTCAAATAAATTATAATCCATGTTACTTTTTTAGTTGCTTTAGAGGGCTTGAAACTGAAGCGGGGGGAGGGAGAAGTGGGGACAAGAACTTCCCACTGTTAAAATATCATCAAGACTTGGATTTCATTGACACAAGCTGCATTTATGGCTAACATGCATAGAAGAGAATAGCTGAGTAGGATGGCAAGTTCTTTGAAACCCATCCTTCCTCACCCCAGAAATCTCTCCTGCTATTTTCATACCCCAACCAGTAACTGGAATTGCAGCACCTGTGGTGTTTCAGATGTTGTGTACCGAGCTGCAACGTGTTGTGGACGCTAAGGCACCATCTACACCAGGACATTTTTCAGTCAATATCCACTGGTTCTTCACTCTAGAGTGTGACCTCAATATCCATGCTGCACTCCTCACATGACCCACTTCAGGTCAGTTATTGGGCAACAAACCCCATGTCAACAGGGATTTGGCAAGACTAACTGTTAGCTTCCAATTACTAGTTGTTTGAGGTTTATCTCATGTTGTGTCTTTAATTACCAAACTAAGATGTAAACTATAGTGTCCTTTACAAAGTCAGCCCCGTGGGAAGAATTTCAAGAGCCTGATTTCTGTTGCTGGGTAGTAATTGAGAACCAAAAGAGATTCGCATATGAATAGTAAATTAAGGTGTATAGTAGTAACAGCAATTTAGTACCTGGAATGTTAGAGTTCTTAATGATCCCATTAAAAGGAAAAAGGTCATTTGTTATTTAAAGGTTCAGGAGACACTGCACCTTCTAAAGATACAAAGCACACATCAGGTTAAGTACAAGAGTGAGAGCAAGGGGTTGTCTGTTGTCCATTGTTAAGTACTGCCAAGCACAGTTAGCCTTCTGGGTCAGAGCATTTCTTACACTTTTTTAGTGACAAAATGTCCTAAAATCCCAGGTGTTGACTGGCTAGAAAGTGTGAATTTAGGCAAGCTAATTTCACACATCTCATGTGTTCTACATGCTTGCGTTTCCCAGGGCAGAGCTGATGAGTAGGTGGGATTTACAGAGAAGAGGCTAAGGGAATTTGAGTGCTTCCGGTGTTCTGGCTGAAGAACCAGGTGGGACAGCACTTTCTAAAATTAGTAGGACAGATGCAGCTTTCTGTTGTAGAAATGCTGAAGCGCAGTATTGTGAATCAGGCTATCAAAATAAATATGAAAGGTTGGAATAATAAGTGAAGACAGGTGAATATACTGTATGGACATGCTTTCAGATTACAACTCACATCAACCCTGGTTTGAACAGAAGACTTATTCCTGAGTTTCCTCACATCTCAGCTGAATACCTACATCACCATCTCTATTCTGGAAGCCACTGTAAAAATGAAAAACATTGGTATTTAATCCTGAGGTAAACGAGGAAATGTATTTGTGTAGTTTTGGTAAATTTCATGGGATCTGAGTGCCACTCCCACTTCTTTCTAGTTACTCTTATGACACAGCTTAGGGTTAGACCCAAAACCAAATCTAAGTCTCATTCAAATCCAAATCTACATGCTAGACCATGTAGCTCAACCCAGACAACATATAGGCAAAATAAAAATCTTACAAACTTGAGTAAAGACAGCTGAATATTTCATGACAAGGGCATGACAAAGCTGATAAAAATAAAGAACATCTAGATTTGAGAAGCTCTTTGCTTCCATATTTCCCAGCCAGGAGTATTGTTAGATTGAACTCAAATGCCCAAACCAAGTAGCCCGCTTATACAGAAGCTTGCCTGTATGTTGGAAGTCATGAAGCCATTAGTANCAGTTCTTTTTAAACCCTTTCAAATTAACAGAAAATAATTCCTGGACATTCAAATCCTAAGCAGAAATCTTGCCAGTAAGAGGGCCAGTCCCTTTCCCAGGAATGTGAAATTTTGGGGAGAAACAGGAACTTAAGCCTCTAAGTTTCACCCCTCAATTATTTACGGAACAGACTGTTCACATAATTTCAGTAGACTGTTTAGGCTGCCAGTCTTCCCTAAGAGCAAGGGCACTGACTAAATGCTGCAGCTGGGTCATTTCTCCAGAGAGCTGAGAGTCTGGATCTTCAGCTCCCAGTGCCCCAAGGAAAGCTGCATACTGTTGCCACAAGATATATCTTGCCTTTGGTCACCTGTATTCAAAGTTAACTGTGCTCTTCACTTGGGTAAATGTAGTAAAATGGATATGGGTTTAGTGTTTGAGTTTTTTTCCTGAAAGACACATGCACAGCTTTTGGTGGCATTTTGTCTTCCCCCAAGACTGCCTTTCCTAGTCTTGGCAGCACAACATTACGGAAGAGTAATGCAACTTCTGCTCACATGTAACAACATAAGAAAAACCTGTGCTAGTAAAGTCTAAAAGGTATAGACCTTCCAAGCTAAACATATATATAGTGCCTTGCAACTGGAGCATCATGTGAGTGTTATTTTGCTTCTGATATCTATTATTTTGCTTTTAAAAGAAGTTCCACAGAACAAGTAAATAAGCCCGACTTTTTATTGGGCTTATGTCTTGTACCTCTACAGTCACATCTCTACAGTAATTAGCGTTCTTTCCTTTCCTTTTGCCCAGCAGCTTGCAGCTTCCCTCTGCATCCCTGGAACACCTCCTTCACACCCTGTACTATCAAAGTGAGCCTACAGTTCCAGGTTACTTACATTATGACAGCTGATGGCCGGCCAGCCAGCCAAAAAGGTGAACTTCACTTTTTCTCCACTGTTAGTGGAGAAACCGAGTTGAAAGTGTCTCTTGCAGCTAACTTCCAATTTCCTACAAGACACTGAGCTATTTTTGATAAATCAATCCCTATCAAATTTCCTTGTGTCCATTCTTCAGGTATCAGAACAGAAATGAGAGAAAAAGTAATCATTTCATCTCCTACTCCTTCAGCAGCCAGAGCTAAACATTGTCATTCATCTGTTGTGTAAAATAGCTCAAGCAGCTTACTGATCATTTTTGAAGCATCATATTGTAAAGGTAATCAGTATTTTTAATAACTATGCATAGTAGCCAGTATATATAAGTACATTTATTGATTTAAATAATGCCTTTTGTCAATTAAAAACAGTTCTTCTCTTACCAAAGCATGTCATCAGTGATTCTGCAACTGCAGCTAAATGGCCCTGATATTTTACAGTATTTTGGTGACTGCATCAGAGAAGCTCACTACGTCATGATGTTAACATTTATGCTGTTCATTGACAGACTTTTAAATAGATAATTAGCTGAGGCTGGCTGCTTGTTAACTGACAGAGGAGAGGCAACCTAAAGGGTTGAGCCTGGGTAATACAAGTTATGTATTTGGGTTCCTACACCAAAGAGTTCAGTTTCTTTTAGCTGACAAGACACTTTCCTGTTCTGATTTTTTTTTCCCAAGAAGGAACATTTCTAAATGGTTTTAGTAGCCACCCTGCAAACATAGTATGACAGCTACGCTGAGCTTCCTATGTTGCTCTGGCCTTCTGCTTGCTTATTTTTCCATTTGTGTTTCATGTGGGCAGGGCAGGAAATAATCAGATGAGGTACTGGCCTTGTTCCCTTGTCAGCATGATTTTACCTCACTTTTATTGCAAGAAGTATGCACCTCAAACATTTCTAGAGGCCACTGTTAGCTTCCCTGAGTGTGACAGAGCTCTGTGTGGACACAGGTGACAACCCAGCAAACTGACATTAGAGTAAAAAGTGCTCTGACATGCATCTGCCTGGATGAAGCTGTCTAAGGAAATATGACTGAAAGGTCAAATTCCAGTTTCCCTTCATGAAATTCTCTTTTATCTAACACACACACACACACACACACACACACAGTGTTTGGACTGCAGTTCTCCCTATAGGTTCATCAATTTACCAATGATCAATTTTTATTGAAATTAACTATTCTTTTTATTGACTACTGTTTGTATTTCATCAACTAAACATTTCTGCTGCATCCATGCAAATGAATTGAAAAAATGCATTACCTCCTCTTGGAAACAAGATTTCCCAGGGATGGCGTTGCCAGAACTGAAGAACAGTCTTTATTGATCAAGATTTGTTTCTGTCATTTCTATATGCTGTTTCCTCAAGGCTGCACCTGAAATGTTCCACCCAAATCTTTACAGTGTTTTCATTCTTCAGATTTTCCCTCAAGAGGGGAACATATTCATTATGGTTTAACAAGTGGTGGTGGAAAAATAAGAGAAGTAGTAAACTACCTCCTTTTCTAAAACACTTAAGCACTTTAAAAGTGAACTAGAATGAACATATAGGATTTATTAGGGAAATTTTTTTTAAAAGCCTCTTTCCTTTGCTTCACTCTACAGGAGTCCAGTTGAACTTCCAGACAACTAGCATCAACACAAAGACACCAAGCAAGTTTTTATGTTGTTGTCAAAATTATTCATTTCCACAGCTTCTGATTCCTCTTGGAAAAAAAAACCCAACAAACCCAACAACATTAAAACAGATTATTCCACAGTCTCTAGCCTGGCTGAGAAAACTGCAGTATAATCGGTGCTAAGGACTGCCTCACAACAATCATTACCTACACATTAATTCCTTCACATTTCCTTCTCCACATGCTTCTCTTTCCTCAGTCAAATAGTTACCAACAATAATTAAAAAAAAAAATAGAGACACCAAATGCAGGCATTAAGTTTTTTTCCTATGCTTACAATGTATCCCAGTTCTTCAAGTATTCATGAGACTTGTAGTCACAGCCAAAAGGTAGTATTATACAATTACACACCAACAACAATAGCCTTAATGTTCAGACAAGCCTTGATCATTCTTATTATGCACACATTATCTGGTTGCTGTGTTCTGCAAGCAAACATCAAAAGGGCCAGTAGCACAGGTAAAACCCTGAGGGATTTTGGTGAAGCATCGAAAAGCAGAGCAACAGAGCATGATTTTCATGTGTCTTGAAATGCACGTTAGCAGAGTCATCTGTCTTATTCTTTCTCTGTTCTTTATGGTGTTGCTTGTGGTTCTAGAGGTAACTTAATCTGCTTGGTCTGAGAAAGATGCAAAAGGTAATTACTGCTGCGAAATTTTCACAGCCTTCACCTGAGCAGTAATGAAGCTGAGGAAAAACACAGGTGAAAGGCATTTGCTTCCTTTTAATTAGGACAATGCAGAGTTTTTCCACTGCTTGGTGTCTAGCTTGAACTAACTGACAGGTGAATTTTACTCACATTGTTACATGATCCTTGCTCAGTGGATGTGTCAATGGGAGGAGACAGGAACAACAGAGGAAGCAATAGTCAGAGAGAAGCCTTCTTCCCACAGAGGATGATATAGGTAAAAACATACTGACTTAGAGTGTTCTATCAGATCTTCTATTACCTCAGAAATAGATAAAAAATCTTCATAGCTCCTTGGGTTTTCTAGGCAACCTGTAAAGTATAAGCAAGTTGATTATGTCACCCCATAACAAAGGTTGGAAAAGTTACACAAAATATAAAATCATGAACAATCTGTAAGGTAAATAACAACATATCTCTATATTCAAAGATACCCTCCTACCACAACATTTATAGACAATATGGCCAGGCCATCAAGGCTGCTTATTTACCACTGCCCTTGAATAAGTGTATAGCAGGAGGGACTCAAGCTGAAACAAAATTAGGAGATACAGTTTACTATATTTGTGTACATCAGTTTTATGTATAAAACTCAGATTTTACCAATTAATTCTTCCTAATTTATAGAATCACAGAATGGTTTGGGTTAGAAGGCACTTTAAAGATGATCTCGTTCCAATCCCCCTGCAATGGACAGGAATATTATTCCACTAGACTAGGTTGCCCAAAGCACCATCACACCTGGCCTTGAACACTGCCAGGGATGGAGCATCCACAACCTCTCTGGGTAACATGTGCCATGGACTCACCAACCTCACAGTAAAGAATTTCTTCCTCATATCTAATCTAAGTCTACCTTCCTTCAGCTTAAGGCTATTACCCCTCATCCTATCACCGCATGCCCATTTAAACAGTCCCTCTTCACCTTTTCTGTTGGACCCCATCAGGTACTGGAAAGCTGCTATGAGGCCTCCTGAAACATTCTCTTCCTCAGGCTGAACAAGCCCAACACTCTCAGCCTGTCCTTATAGGAGAGGTGCTCTTCATCTGGACTTGCTTCAACAGCTCAATATCTTTCTTGTGCTGGACACCCCAGAGTTAGATGCGGTACTCAAGCAGGGATCTCAGGAGAGTGGAGTAGAGGGGCAGAATAACATCCCNTTTCTAGGCTGCAAGTGCACATTGCTGGTTCATACTGAGCTTCTTGTCCACCAATAATCCCAAGTCCTTTTCCTGTACTACTCTTCCTCCCTCTTCCTTCTTCTTGTTCTCTTCTCCTCAAGGGCTTCTCTCTATCCATTCTCCACCCAGCCTGTAGCTGTGCTTGGTTCCCCCAACCCATGTGCAGGATGCTGCACTTGGCCTTTGTGAACTTCATGTGGTTCTCATGGGCCCACTCTCAAGCCTGTCAATGTCCTTCCCTCCATCGTGTTGACTGCACCATTTGCCGAGGGTGCACTCAATCTGCTTTTTAAACATGGGGGTTGTGCTTCCCCTTCTCCAGTCAGCAGGACGTTCACTCAGCTGCCATGACTTCTCAAGCATGACAGATAGTGTCTTAGGAATTTCATCCATTAGTTGGCTCAGGACCTGCATATGCATCTCATCAAGTCCTATTGACTCATGCATCTTCAGGTTCCTTAGTCTCAAACCACTACAGAATATTATCCTACAGTGGGTGTTTCCAAGTCCTTGCCTCTGCCTTTTGGGTCTTGGGCATTGCCAATAGATTGGAAAGTAATTAATAAAAACAATTTGATGCCGTATTTAAGAATGTTAAGTACACTAGTGCTGTATTCAACATCAAACTTACAGCAGAAATTAATTTCAATAATAATATAACCTTGGACCTGACGTATACCATTATGTTTTCTTTTATTAACAAAATAGTAAATTTTGACTTGGAGATATCTGCTGCCATTTTTGTGGTTGTCTTTTCAGTGAAAAAAAGACTAAAAAATGATGGTACAGAGCATCAGTCATTCGGGGGGACAGCGACGACTTTGGTACTCTTTAAATTAATGGCCTAATCATCATGTTTTTTCATAAAAGCATGAATCAGGAAGAACACATTTGCCACAAGTACAGGACATCATACCACTTCTCCAGGATTTTCACTGTAATTCAGCCTTCGTTACCTGTATCAGTATGGTATAGTGCATTCTCAGACACTGTGATGCCATTATGGGAAGTACCTTAGCACTCTCCAGAGAAAGTACTTTCAGAAGAATGGAGGGACTTGGCAGCTAGTGAACCATGTATTTATTCTTATGTCACCCAAGGCATATATGGGATACACTGTTTTTTTGGTTGTGGTTTTGGGGTGGGGTTTTTTCAGTTAAAGTTTGCCACTGAAGAATGAAATTCTATACCTCTCCTGTGCATTACTCATGCACATCCTGAATAGCCAGATTCATTGGCCAGGCAGCATCTGCTCAGGACAGGACCAAACACTCTGACCCCATTTAAGACACCTCTAGTTGCACGATAAATATATTGAAAAATAACATTTCTATAAAACACTTTTTTAAAAGTTCCAGAAGGTCTTGGAAGGGTCAACAATTTCCTACAGAATTTATTTTTAGATAAGAACTCCTGCATGCACTCACAAGATTTTTCACTAACTCTTTTTTCTTCTAAAACATTGGCCAGTGCTCTTCATCTCTAACATGGTGACTGCAAAGATACATCAAATGAAATCTTTTTCCCAAAACAACATTATCAGGTACTCTCCAGGGAAATTATTTGTTTCTATATACTTAAACATCTATCCCAAAATGGCAGCAGTCCAGCAAGGAGAGATTTTCATTGAGCTTCATGCTTAATTATATCTGTGTGAGAATTATTGTGTGCTCTAATTAGGCACCAGTTCTCGCTCCACTTACAAGGAAAAAAGTATCAATTATAGTAAAAAAATCAAATTATTAAAGCACTGTCCTTTTCACTTTTTCTTTTTCCCTCAGATGATTAGAGGAAAATTGGCTTGAGTGTTCAGACATTAATCCAGGACTCTAGTCAGGTTTTATATAATAACAAGGCTGAATTCTGTTCTCAGTTAAATTATGTAAATGCAGAGCTGTATTAAGTCCATTAGCAGACCTGTTGTTCACCCCTCTCAGTACCAGGAACCTCTCTTAGGTCTTTTTACACTTAGAGATCTGGGGAAGTAACACTATACCTTCCTTTCCTAAAACACCTCAATGTAAACTTTCAAGGGGAGGAGAAAGAAATACACTTTTCAGAAGCTGATATTTGTAAGCAACACTGAATTCTGCAAGTGGTCCAGGCGTAGAATTGCTAAGTGATAAGCTGCACCTCTTGTGCACAAGGCAACCTATTTTCTGCATTTTACCAACAGTTAACCCCCCCGATAGAATTCATGGATGTAGGTAGTTATTGGGTTGAATAATTTCATGTGATATGCAGAAAGTTTTGTGATGCTGGGTCCACATAGGTGTGTGGATAAAGACCAGAAGACTCCAGGCTGAATTGCTGTTGTGGAAGTCCCTCTTGTGGTTCTGAGAATCACAGAATCACAGAATAGTAGGGGTTGGAAGGGACCTCAAGACATCATTGGGTCCAACCCCCCTTCCAAAGCAGGCTCCCTAGGACAGGTCGCACAGGTAGGTGTCCAGATGGGTCTTGAATGTCTCCACAGATGGAGACTCCACAACCCCCCTGGGCAGCCTGTCCCACTGCTCTGTCACCCTCACTATGAAGAAATTCTTCTGCATATTGGTGTGGAATTTCCTATTCTCTAACTTGCAGCCATTGTCCCTTGTTCTGTCTCCACAGACCATTGAAAAGAGGCTGGCCATTTCCACCTGTGTCCTACACTTGAGATATTTATAAACATTAATAAGATCCCCTGTTAATCTTCTTTTTTGAAGGCTGAACAGCCCCAGTTC
>VZTU01008367.1:0-15097 GCA_013400835.1 Zapornia atra | reverse complement strand
GGGGGCAGGACAGAGCGTTAGCAAGGCACAGGCACCGGGCGGCTGCGGGGGCAGCGCCATGCTTTCGGGTAGGTGTGGAACTGCCCCAGCGCAGGGCTGGACCCTGAGACCCTCAGGTTTGAGGGGATGGTTGCTCTCAGGGTGGGACCTTCCCCACCCAGCTGCCTGCGTGGATATCTCTGCCCATCGCTCCCAGCCCTGGGGCGACGCCCTGAGCACACCCAGGAACCATTCCCGAGCAGCGCTGAGGATGAAACAGCCCCCTCTCTCCAGGCAAGGCTGCTCTCTGGCTCCTCATACCTTGTCCTTGGAGTTAAGGACGACTGCCTGGGTGTGGGGCACCCGCACGACGTGGTGGTCGAAGCCGGCAGTGGGGAGCCAGGCGCGCGCCGGCAGCTTGTGGTTCAGCAGCGACAGCTCCGAGATGAGCCGCTGGGTCTTCTGCTCTTTGGTGGGCAGGGTGGCCAGGCGCTTCCCGATGGCGATCAGGGACTTGATGAACTCCCTCTCCGGGGCGAGTCTGACAGGCTGAAGAGGTTTGGGGAAGGAGGGGGGGAGCGTTACCAAGGCAGCAGGTTGATAAGGCGCCAGCAGTTTTGCAATCTAAAAGCACCGGGAAGAACTCCAGACAGAGCGGCTCTTCCCATCCCACCCTCCTCCCTGCTCTTGGATGATGCTCCCAGGGCCAGAGATCCCAGGCTCATCACCCAGGACTGGAGCAGAGTCAAGGCACTGTTTTTCCTCCCCACTGTGCTGTCCAGAAATTCTCCTCCCCAACACCCCGGAGCCAACATTCCCCCAGAACCCCCAGATCCCCTTTGCAGCCAGCAAAGGGAGCGCAGATCTGCCCCAGCTCCACGCTGGGATGGTTTTTGGTTGTATCCTCACCCCAAAGCCTTGATCATGGCTCAATTCAACCATTCTGCAAAGATCAAACTGCGATTCGGGAAGCCCCCCGGCCCCAGGAGCACCCCGCAGCCCAGGGCTCAAGCCGAGCTCTCTGCTCAGCTCCTGCTCAGCTTTTCAATCAGCACAACACATGACTGGGGCTGATTTTGCCATGGAAGATGCAGAATTAAACTTGCAAAGTGCTCACTGCACGGGCATGCTGGGAAGGCACATGCAAAAAGCAACGGAGTGTGAGAAGAGGCAGCAAAGGAAAACGCTGGAGAGCTGGGAATGGCCACACAGCAAAACAAAGGGATGGCAAAAAGAGGAGAGGGATCCGTCCGATGGGGCCCTTTCGGGAAGGGACAGGTGGGAAATCCTTTCTATCTGTAGTCCACATCAAAAAAATCCCCCCAAAAAGCCTTCCCATCCTCTCCCCCTCTCCGCTCTGCTGCCCAGCTCCCCGGTGAGCACGGCTGGGGCGTCCTGGGGCAGAGGAAGGGTCTGTGCAGCCCCAAAGCCAGCAGCATCGCTCCCAGCTCCCAGGCAGAGCAGAAACACTCCCAACCCTGCGCCCACCCAGGCTCTGTCCCGGGGCTGGGAAGCACCTGGTCCCAGCTGGACCCTGCTCTGCCCCAGCTCCTGCCAGCCAGAGCCCAGACCCCTCCTTGGCCTCAGGGCTGCTTCCCTGGCCTGCAAACAGCCCCAGAGCATTCAGAGCTGCTCTGCTCCTCCCAACACCTCTGCCCCACACCCCACCAGCTGAATGTTCCGGCTCCTCCAAGGGCCTCGTGCACCCTGGTCGGTGTGGGGTCGGAGTGGATCCCATCTCCCAAACTGCCCCGTGCCCCCACCAAGGGCTCTACAGGAAATACTACTCAGGGGTGCAGAGCAGAGCTGCTCCCAGCCCCGAGAGCTGCACCACGAGCCCCAGTTCCTGCAACACCCACCCAGGAGGAAAAGGGCTCCTGCCCCGGGCATGGCAGAGGTGGATGAGATGATGGCAACAACCATCGCCGCAGCCGGAGCACCGCGGGGACACTTCCCTGATGCCCTGGGACCAGGAAGCTCTACCAGCACCAGCCTCGAAAGCCACGGGGGGAGGGACATGGCTGCTTTGCTTGGCCTGCAGGAGCAGGGAGGGGGGAAATAAAGCGACTCAGTGAGATGTGGGTGGCAAATTGGGGCTCGGAGCCCAGCACCCTATGTCCCACCCAAGGACCAGCACCCGCGGCTGCCCGAGCGTCCAGCCTCCCTGCACCTCTTCGGAACAGGGGGTCAGAGGTTTATAAAAACCAAAAGGAGGGGGCTTGGGGTGAAACCTCACACCCTGTGTCTGTGAGTGACCTCAGCATCCCCGTGCCCCATGTACCAGGTGTGAAGTGTTTGCTCTGAAGGCACAGGAGGACGAGACCTGGGAGCGCATCCCGAATCTCCTCCAGAAGGCTGAGCAGGCTGGAGCTCTCCAAACAAACCCCATCCCAGAGGAGACGGGCTACACAGGGCACCGCTGCCTGGCCAAGTGGTTTTGATCATGGACTACATGTCAGTGTGAGGAAGCCCCTGGGAATCCCCGGTGGAGAAAACACACCCACTGGCAGGAAAATGGCACAGATGAGGAAACGCTGCTGCTCAGGAGGAAAAATAACTCAGAAAAGGCTCATTTTGAAAGGAAAAGGCTCTGCCAGGGAAAGGCTGGGTTCTGATCGACAGACCGAGTGTAACACACAGAAGGGAGGGGGGGGGAAATAATGATTCGTGGAAAAAAAATAAAGCAAATTAAATCCTGTCTGGCAAAGAACTTGAAGTGAAACTCAAGGAAACAGCATTTCCTCTTCCATCTGCGGCCGCCGCCACGCAAAGGCCAGCGACTGGGCAGCATCAGCCAAGTCCCTCCCCTGCCTCCGCCAGTCCTCGGCAGCACCAGGGCTTCTCTCCCCCTTGCTGCCTCTTTTTTGGGGGGTTAAAATGGGCACCCAGGGCACCCCCATCCCCTTGGGGCTTTATTTTAGCCAAACTGGTGCAAGCGAATTTGCCCAGCGCTCTGTTTCCCTTTCAGGTGACGCCGGCACCACCGCGACCCCGGCTGCTGCGGCACGAGCGCGGTGCCGGCAGCGGAGTGGGGGGGATGCTGGCTGTGCCCTCGCCGGGGGCTCAAGCAGTGTGGCCGTTGTGGGGGGCGGCAGGGGGGCTGGTGCGTCGCTGGGTGCCGGGGTTTGGTGTTTTCGTGGCAGAGAGGAAATGCTGCTGTGGCAGGGCAGGCAGGCAGCCCGGGCGCGGGGAGGAACGGGCCACTTACGGGACNGGGGTGTTTGTTTGAAAGGAGAGAGAGGAAGGAGGGAGAAGGGGAGAAAAAGCAAGAGTTTAGCTCCAGGTTCACAAGGATCACGTCTCAGTCTGTCATTCCCTCCCCCTGCCCCATCACAACTGGGTCTGGAAGCGGCACCTCAACCAGCACGTGATGCTTCCAGGGTAACGCGGCGCCGACGTCACCGAGCTCAGCCAGAGGCTCCTCCAAGCCAAAGAGGGAGCAGGGCTCCCAGCTGATCCGAGCGCCAAGTGCCCATGGCCCCCCCCCCTAGATCTTCCCCATTTACATCCTTTAAAACGTTATTCCAGCCTGGGAGGGGAAACTGAGGTTTCAGCTCCCACTTTCTTGCCTGGAAGCAGCTGCAGAGACGGGAGCTGCAGCCCCCGGAGCCACCCTGGGCATCCACCCTCACGGCGAGTCCCATCCCTGTCCCAACCGACCCCGGCTGCCGCCTCGCTGCCCTCCAAGCCCACAGCCCCACTCTCTTCATGCCAGAGAGAGACAAAACAGGGCTCTGCACCCTGAGACCAGTGTGCCATCGGCTCGAACATTCACATCTCAAGCAGAGACAACCAGCTCTGGGTTTAGTATGTTAATTAGAGGGACACGCTAATTGCAGGAGGCTTCGTCTCACGTGAGGAGCAACAGCGTTTGAGTTAATCACTCCAGCAGGACACAGGGACCCCGCCAGGCTCAGCAAGCAAAGCCAAACGCATCTGGAGCCCGCGGGGCCCCCTCGCTGCCTTCCCCCCGGGGCACCACGTTCATTCCTGGGGCCTGAATCAGGAGTTTGGGCTCCTGTTGTTGTAAATAAAAGTATGCTGGGGAGAACCACGCAGGGCGAGCGCTGGGCTGCTGTATCCCACCTCCCCAGGCAAACCCACAGCTCCACCAGTAAAGCTTCGGCCCTCCCAATGACGACCTTCAATTGAACCAGGCAGCTTCCAGCTCACAGGAGCCCTGAACCCACCCAAGGTGCCTGTGTCCATAGGGACTGATCTCCAGAGGTCGCCTGTGCTGGGATTCTGCTGGTTTCTCCCAGCCACGGTGCATCGTGCTGCTGCCAAACCCGGGTACTGGGGAGCTGGCCCGCTGCCGCCCCGCCGGCCTGGCGCTGATGCAACATGGCTTTGCATCACCAGGCAGAAAATGAGTCAGAGCCAGGGTGGGGGGTGAGCTCCCCAGCGCTGGCTCTGCCATGAAGCCACTCCCTGGAGGGAGCTCCTCACCCTCCACTATCTGCTGCGGCTCACCAGGCCTGAGCCACAAAACCTGCTCACAGTGAGAGGCCTCGATCCAGAGAACATGGGTAACGAACTCGGGGGGGTGGGGGGGGGAATTAAGCACCTCTTATCTTTCTGCTCAGCGTCTCACCCTCCAGCACAATCTCAGCAGCTCCAGACGCCTTCAGAGCCGGTTCCTCTCCACCTGCCTGTGCTTCCAGACACGTCAGTCCAGCAGCAGCTTTGCTCCCCAGTGCCAAAGGATGAGGAGCTGCAGGGGCAGGTAAAGCTGAGGCAGAGCCTGGCTTAAACCCACCCGCTTCACCCAAAGGGCAAGGCTGGGGAAGGGCTCATCCAGAACGACCACCTCTGCAGGGTTCACTTCAGGGCTCTGAGCCTAAAATTCTTGCCCTTGCTTAAGACACAGGAACATCCAGCACACGTTTCCACCCGGTGCACACACCCCATTATGCTGATAACACCCCCTTGGTCCCTCTCAGCGCAAGGCTGGGCAGCCAGCGTGGCACACCCTGGCCCCAAGGCTGCTTTGGCTCCCACACATCCCTCACTGAAGGGCTTTCCTGCCCAGCCTACGGCCCAAACAGGCAGTGGGGATGCCAGTGGTTCAGACCTTACAAAGTGACTGAAAACCAAGAGGCTCTGGAGAGGCAAACGCCTCACCAACACTGGTGTTACGGGGAGACATCACAGTTCTAGTGAGGACACATCAAACTGAGGTGCCTGGAGGAGTCAGACCTGGCAGCCTGTGTGCCTGCCATCACCTTGGTCAAGTGGAAACCCATCTGGCACCACAGGGATGGTGCAGAGAAGACACGAAGCCTCCTGACTCAGACCCACCTGTGGGACCGCGGCGCACCCAGCAGCCTTTGCCACGACGCATCGAAAGTGATTCTCTTATCACGGTGGGGAAACAAGCTCTACCAGAACAAGCACCTTTGAGGTGCTGCTGAAGGTGGAATTCCAGAGGTAAAAGGCCAAGGACGATGCTCCGTGTGCTGGCAGAGGCAGGGCAGGGGGAGAGGAGTGGGGTGGCTCTGGCATCCAGAAGCCGCCAGCGAGCGCAGAGGCACCGATGTAAACAGCTCTGCCCTGAACAGCTCTGCACATGAACCCCCACTGCTGCTCCTCAAGAAAACACTGTTAAATAACTAAAGNCCCGAGTTACACGGCACGGCACTGACATTCCTGCCCCTTCCAGCACTCCCTTCCCAGCAGCCAGCCCAGATTCTTAACTGATTATTCAATTAGCAGTTTTCTAATTAATTTTTTCTTTACTTGACTAGAAGAACCAGTTCAGCCAAACGTTTCTGTTCACAGGGAGTCAGCCCGGCTCTCCCCACCGACAGCCCAGCGCTGAGCGGGCACTGGGCTCAGGCTCACAGCTAAAACCAGCCAGCCCCACTTAAAAATAGCCAGTTTCAGACCAGTCAGTCAAAAAATGTAAGGAAAAAAGCTGTTTCCTCCTGCTTGCTCTGTATGTTTTGAACCTTGGCCTTCCTGAGGGGATGGGAGGTGAACCACCCCTCCCCAGGCAGGCAGGGAGGTTTGCTCTTCCCTGCCGCGAGACTTTGGGAGGCAGAGTGGGGCACAGGGAGCATCCCCTTGTCTCATCCTGCTGCATGTCTCAGCTCTGCAGATCGACACATCTGCCCCAACGTGAAAATCTCAAACTCCTGGACTTGTCCCCACAGCCCAGGATCTCCAGCACGGGCAGCACGGCACCCTGCCACGCTGGCAGGGAGGCTGGGGTCAGATCCTGGAGCACTGGAGATAAGGGGCTGAGGACCAGTGACCGGTGCAAGCCCCAGCCTGCCCGACAGGAACACTGGGGAGCCAAACAGCTCCCAACCAGCCTCGGCTTTAGCTCGGCTTCACCTATGGAAAGCGTTTTCCAACTGCAGCAGCTCGCTCATCCCCAGACACACCGCCTCGGCCAAGCCCTGGTGCGGGGGACATCTTGCCCAGGGGTGCCTGGGCCATCCCTGGAGACCAGGGAGCCAGGGAACGGTGAGGGTGCTGCCACCCCTGCACTGGGCCTGCTGAGGAGGAGCTGAGGCCAAGACATCTGCATGCTGCAAAGGCAGCACCACCTGTCTGTGCAGCACATCCCCCCCAGCACGGCCGCTGGCAAGAGCTCACTGCACCTTCACGGCAGATCCAGCTGGGTTTGCAGAGGCCTCGCTGAAAACCAACCACCCCACAGGAGGTTTAACACTGAAACAGGCAGAAAAAGGAGTAAAGCATCCCTGAGGCACAGTGCTGGGACAGCAACCTGGTCCCACAGGACAGGGATCCCGACCATGGCCACACATCTTGGCCCATCCCAGCAGCCCAAGGCACCCAACCAGTCTCAGGCCATCTCCTGCCATCAGACAGGTATCAGCACTCCCCCGGGGCTCCAGCACCAGCACTGGGTTACAGCAAGTCCCTCCCCTCCGGGTCTCAAGTTGCTCAGGTGGAAACTTCGATGTGGAGCAGCCCTGCCACATTTAATCCACCCTTTGTCTGTAACTGGATCCGAGAGCCGGGCTCCACACAGCCACCCCCCTGGACAACAGGGCTGGAGAAAGGCTGCACCCATCCACCTCCAACCCGAGGGCAGCAGGAGTTTTGAGCTTGTGGCTCTTCCCTTTCTGCATCAAAAGAAGCCAAACACTTTCCATGAGAAGCGTGAACCCCTCCTGCCCCTGGGTACGCAGCACGAGGGGACAGCTGGAACACAAAGAGCTCAGAGGGAAGAATTATTCCCTGGAAACAAAGTGCCAGGGCTGCAGTGGGGAAAGGGCAGATTCCTCCCGGGGTGACTGACTGCTGGCCTGGCTGAGCGCCGGCCCCCGCCGCGCTCGGAAGCCAACGCAGGCTGGGTGGGGGTTTTCTTAAGCAGCATTAACAGTGCTTTGGGTCTGACTCAGCTAATCCGGGTGTCACAGGCCCTCACCGAGGACCAGGAGCCAAGGACAGAGGCACCTTTAAGAGCCTAGAAACAGGGAGGACCTGGCATGGCACTTCAAGGAAGGTGTGGAGCAACGGGCAAAGGTCCAGGGGAGGAATAAAACCCCAGAGGTCTAGAACAGGCGACCTAGGGGAGAGGGTAAAGGAGGCCATACTTCAGTGGGGTGAAGCTCTGGTGGGAGGTGGGGACAAACCCACCGAATTCCTGCAGTGGAGGGAGGGCTGCTGGGCAAACAACCCAGCCAGACCCATCCATTATTCACACAGAGCTTCAGTTTCCATCACTGGAGCAGCTGCAGCCAGCGCGAGTGGGACGGACCTCGGTGTGTCCTGCTCTCCACCAGCCGGGTGTTTTCCACAGAGCAGCAGACACGACAGAGTCATTAACCACCAGCAAACACCCCAACCCCAGCTGGCAGCTGGGTTTTCACCAGAGAGCCACAGGGAGCAGGACGAGGGGGGGTTTAACTCCAGAGCAGCCCAGGCGGCTGCTGCTTCATCTCCACAGCCCCCACCCGACAGCCCCTGCCCTGAGTTGGCAGCCAGGCAGGAGCCCACGTGGTGATTCCCAGCCCAGCACAGAGCTGAGGGAAGGGGGAATCTCAGGCAAGGCAGGAGAGCCAAGGCACGCTGCACCGTTAGGAAACGGGTCACGAGATCCCCACTGTCTAGACTGAGCCGCGGGGACGCCAGCGCCCAAGGCCGCGTCCGCAGGAGGTGCGGGGAGGCCGGGGAGAGGAGCTGCCAGGAGCCTGGCTGCCCTGACCCCGGGCTGCCAAAGCCCCGCTGGGAACAGACCTTTGGGCTCGTGGTTTTTGGGGCGGTTCCCGCGCCTGCTGAGCCCTCCCCGCTGCAGAGGTGAACCACCTCCCTGGGGGAGTATCCCAGCTTCTGGAGTCCGGGCAGGGGAAGAGCCTCTGCTCCTCTCCGGTGCGGTACCGCCATCTTCCTCTCCTGCTCAGCATCCTCATTCCCAGCCCTGTTTTCCTCCTGCTAAAGCCCCTCAGCAGCGAAATAAAGCCTGCCCGTTCCCAGCTCTCTTCCCCCCAGCCTTGCACCCGCACCGCGCTGAGGACGCTGCTCGTCCTCTTGCTCCACAGGCCTCATTTCTGCCCACACAGAATAACCCGTGTTTAGGCTGGGAGAGCCCCTGGCTCCCCAGACCTGGAGTCTCCACTGGTCAACTCTGTGCCAGGAGCTTTTCCACAGAGCCTGTGGGAGCCCTTTGGGTTTGGAAGACGTGTAACACACTCACATGCCTGAGTTCACCTACTTAACTGTCACTTGCTTTAGCACCCAACCCTGGGAGCATCCCTTCCGCAGCCCGGCCCCTGCAGCAGGGAAAGCCTGTCTTTCCACCCCCAGAGCTGCCAGGAACCCAAAGCAGAGCTCACCACAGGGCAGCAGCCACGGGCAAACCCCAGGGCTGCAGCCAGAGGCCCTACAGCCAGGAAGGGGTGAGCGTGTTTTGGCCAGGGCACAGCAGGGTGATGGGTTTATCTGCCCTCCTCACACTCCCAGCCCTGGGGGTGCCCAGGGCCTTTTCCAACAGACCTCAGCGTTGCTAAATCTGAACAAGTTGGGACAAGGAGGAAATCAGATGCCCAACAGCCATCAGGTGGCTGCACATTGCAAAAGAGACACACACAGGCTGAGCTGCCCAAACGGCGTGGGAACTCAGCAGCACAGCCCTCCTGGCCCAGCCTCTGCCTTACCTTGGAGCCATCCAACATCCTCCCACCCCCTCACAGCAAGGAAACTCCCCCCTCCAGAGCCCCAGCACCCTGGAGCAGGACCCACCAGGGTGTGCCAGTTTGCCCAGAGACACGGGAACCAAACCTCTGATCACCTGCAGCAACTAGGGCTAAAAACCCCAAAGCCCTCAGCGGTAAAGGAGGAGCTGGGAGAGGGGAACACACGGCCCTGGGGGCATCCCTCCCCCTGCCCCGGCAGGCCGGGCCCTGGAGCACCCAGACATTACCTCCTCCTCGCTCTCCACCTTGGGATTGCTGGCTGTGCGCTTCAGATTGCTGCTCAGGCTGATGGTGACGGTGGCGTCCGACTTGGACCTCTGGTGAGTCCGTTTGGAAGGAGACAGCCCCATGTCGGGCGCCGGGCTCAGCGACGGCAGCTCCCTCTTCTTGTGAGCCGGCTTGAGCTCGTCGGAGAGGATGAGCTTGCGCAGCTTGGTCCCGCGGGAGTGCCGCTGCGTGGAGATGTGCATGTCTGAGGAGTAGGCGCCCAGCAGCAGGGCACACTGCAGGGAGAAGTTGATGCTCTGCCGGCAGCGGTGCACGATGTAGGGCTTGATGGCGTCTCCCACGTCCTCGTCCATGTGAATGTACATGTTGAGCAGCTGCGGCAGGTAGAAGTCCACCTCCTCGTTCCTAAAGCAGAACAACCTATTCCCAATGTAAGCCTGCACGCCAGGCTCCTTCGAGTTGTACAGGTATGAAATGGCCATGGAGATATCAAAGAGTTTGGACTCAAAGAGCCGGAGGAGCCAGGACTGCTTGGCAGAGTTATTCTTCTGCCGCTTCCGGGCGGTTTTCACCGTGTTGGCCACGGTCTCCTCATCTTCCTCCTGGATCTTGGAGGCCGTGCCAGGCGGATCGTCCAAGCACTTGATTTCACAGCCCTCCCCGATGTCTCCGTTGGCCAAACCCCCCGTGCTCCCCAGGGCGTGCTCTGCCTCGCTGCTATCGGCCGCTCTCGGGAGGCTGTCGCAGGAGACGCCGCGCATCAGCTTGACCTTCTCCAGGACCTCTTCACAGGCTTTCTTTGCCACCTCAGGGTCGATGACCGCCAGCTCCCCGACACCTTCCGTGATGACGCTGAGAGATGTCCCCCCATTTCCCTGGGGCGCCGAGCAGGGCGCCTGCTCCAAGCCTGTCCCTCGGGCTGGGTCTGCAGCAGAGTCTCCCATAGCAGTGGTGGGTCCGGGCGCTTCAAAGCTGAGGAGAGAACCAGACAAACAGGAGTCAGGGACACAATCTGTGGAGGAGACCTTCACCCAACCGGGAGGTGGGAGCACAGGGATCTGTGCTGGGATACTGCTGAAGGGACACCCAGCGCTGTGCTGAAGTTTGGTGTGAACTGGTGCTTTGTCTGGAGAGGGAAGGCAGCCCGAGCCCAGGCATGCGGCGCACGCCAGGCCAGCGCGACGCCGAGCGGGTCACCTGGGGTTTTAATGGCATCTCAGTGCCCCTTCCACTCAGACTTGAGAGCTGCAAGCATCTCTCAGCCATTACACTAAAATTTCACTGTTACCATGACGATAAAAACCCTGAGCCAGGCAAAATGAGCAGGAGAGGGGAGACAGACCCAAACCCCAAGAGAGGGGAGACGGACCCAAACCCCGGGTTGCTTTACGCTCTGCACCCCAGCAGCGTTCTGCAGCGCTCCACATTGGAGGCTCAGTGGCTCTGCCTCTGGCTAGAGAGAAGTTTATCCACCCTGCTCCTCATTTAACCTCCCTTCAGGATGGAGAGCAGCAGCAAATGCAGCATGATGATGGCAAAATCCCCCGCCAGTGCTCGGCAGTGGGTGAGCAGAGAGCCAGAGCAGGGACCAAGGTCGTTCCAGCAAGGTCCCTGTTTCCCAGGTCCACACCCCAATGCCCAGATTACCCATCCTGGCCAATGATTAGCACTTAATTCTGGTCTGAAACCACAGATTGCCCACACTTCCCAGTTTCCCATCAGGATAAGAGGAGCAGCGGTGCCTCTCCCTGGATAACCAGCAAGGATGAAGGCGGGCAGCGCTGAGCAGAACCGCCCTCTAAGAATAAAATAAGGCTCCATCCAACCCAACAGCTCCCACTGCTTCCCTGTATTGCTCACACGCTCCGACAAGGCAGCTCGTGATCAGCAGAAGGGCACGATGCCTTTTACAAGCCCTGCAAGCAGGTTGCCAGTTCCCTCCTGCTTTTCACGTCCAGCGTGGCACAAAATCCAACTGTCTTTGGGGAAGAAGTGGAGTGACCCATCAGTCTGCTCACCCAGAGGCCCCCAGCCTGCATCACCCGCAGAGGCTGCAAGGTCTTTCCTCCCTGATTTAACGACCTTGTTCTATCTGGTTATGTTTATGAGTGATTACAGCTCCTGAGGCAGGAGGAAGAGGGGAGGAAGCTCACAGTGTTTCTTCCTAAATACTCCAGGCGAGTGAAGCCCAGGTCGGGGTGTCCAGACGCGAGCGGCACGGCCCGGAGCTGCGTTTCCTCCTCTTGTTTTCAAAGCACTTAAGCTCTAACTAGGGGCTGGGAAAAAAAAAAAACCCTGAGCAAAGTTCAGCAGCCCAAAGTGCTGTGAATAGCATCTTTCACCCCGTCCGCACGGCAGTGGCACACAAGGTTTCCCTCTGTGCTGGCTGCTCCCCTCGGGACAAATCCAGCGTGCCTCAGATACTTGTGGTCATTACAGCCCCAAGACCCTGCAAAGCTGAAGGAAGTTGTTTTTCCTTCCCAGTGAGCCCAGCCTCACCCCACCAAAGCCCAGCTGATCTAATTGTTAAATTAGCCCAACGCTGGCACGGAGGGGATCCCTTGGTGTGACCTCAGCGAGGCGGGATGGGAAGGGGCACGGAGCGGAGCCGGGCCCAAGGGCTCATCACACAGAGCTTTGCTCACACCGGCACTGCTGGGGTCCTCCAGGTGTTCCTATCGCAACAACCGGGGCGACAGGCTGATGGAAAAGTTGACAAGATTCAAAGGAAGAAGTACAGCTCCACGGCCACACGCTGGGGGCAGAAACACCACGGTCCTGGGTGTCTCAGTCACTCACAGGCAGCTTCCCCAGCCCCCCCCCGGGTTCACCTGATGCAGGGAACCGCTCCGGACACCCCCCTCGCTGGGCTGTAAGGGGAGGAAAAGCCCGTTAAACCTCCCTCCCCGCACCCACGGGGCAGCAGGAGAAGGCTGGTGCAGCGTGAGGGACGTTTAACCCTACCCCGACACCCCCGGGACAGGCCGGGGCCGCCCTGACCTACTCACAGGAGGTGTCCCGAGGGCCCCGCGTCGCACGGCGCAGCCACCACGAGCTGAGCTCCCTCCACCGGGTCAAGCTCCCCGGCGCTTTCGGCTCCGTCACCGGCCGGCGAGCCCCGGCGGGGCCCCGTGTGCCAGCGCTGCACAGCGGAGGAGCTGGCTGGCCAGGGCTGGCCGCTGCGGAGTGGGTTAAACTGGGATTAAAAGCTGCACAGGATAAATCCACCCCCGGGCTGCGGGGTTACCTCTGCAGCCACCGCTGGCTCCCTAATCCACACACGGCTTTTTTTTCTTCTTCAGATCCACACACTGATTCTTTTATTATTATTATTTTGCTCCTCAGCCCCCCCCCAACACTCCCACAGCCACCCTGTCCGGTGACATCCCGGCACCGGGGCTGTTTGGAGCCTGACAAGGACACGGTTCCACCTCCAGTGCTCCCAAAAACTCCTGCACCTCTCCATGACTCCCATCACCGCCCGTGAGCCGGATCTCCACACAGCACGTACCTCTCCAGGCCCAGCATAACGCCCCTACTCCAGACCGCTGCTCTAGGCAGGGGTAGGAGCCCCACCAGCGGCACACAGTGAAGCAATCCAGCCTGGAGAACAGGCTGAGCAGAGTTCATGCGGCTCATCCTCCACCCACAGCCGTAACGGGCCAAGTTTCTCCCTGGTGAAACGGCCCCGCAGCCGGTGCCTGAACCCCAAATAAAGGGAAGCCCCAATCAGCACCGAAACCACCGAGGAAGCAGCCGCGTGTGGGGGCGATTCGAGAGCACAGACCCTTTGGGAAGGGACAACAGCAGAGGGAGATCCACAGGAACAGAGCTCTGGCTTTACAGGGGGAAAAAGAAAAGACAAGTCTCTCTCCTGCCTGCCTTGAATAAGAAACATTAGCCCTGGCAGCCAACCAGGGGGACGGGATGAAGCCTCACAGAGACATCTGGTCTCTATTACGCTGCGTTACTTTTTGTTTTGCTCAGCACTGACGGGCTTCGACATCTTGCTGTGCCTTGAGGAGGGCCCTGGAGCTGGGACGGGGCAGAACACGCTGCAGCAGCGCTGGGGGCTGGAGGAGGATGAACTGTCAGTGCCCCTCACCGCGCTTTGGGGAGAGCCCCTGCTCTGGGGAGAGCCCTCCCCGGCCCCACTGTCCCCCCAGGGACAGATCTGGCCCAGCCTGTGCATCCAAACCAGCATCCAGACTGGGTATCGTGCAGGTGGAGCAACAACTCACCCCCAAGTTGAGGACAAAATAAAAGCCAGGCCACAAGAAACGTGGGAGGAGAATGACAAGCTACAGACGGTGCTACAAACGCTCCCGGCGCTGCCCGACCTCCTGGCTCCTCAAGGGAGATGCCACTGACTTCAAAAGCCTGTGTCCACCTCAGGCTACATGTCATTTGAGCTGTGGCATCTCTCCTAGGAAGCTGTTCCACCTCCCTGGGCTGCAGAGGGGACTGAGGTGCAGGGAAGAGGGAAAGCCACAGCCTGCCAGCCCCAGAGCTGCTTCCTTCATTCCCTCCTCCTCCGCAAAGGATGGAGCCCCCCAGGGAGGAGCTGAATCCAGCCACTTGCTTACAAATTAACTTCCCCCCTTAAAAATAAATAAATTAATTGTGGGAGCACATAAGTCTCTCCTGAGAAGCGCCCCAGCCCTTTGGAGAAGGTTTCTTGTGCTGCAACAGGCGGGGATTGGGAGAGGGAGCCCTGAGCCCTTGGGGAACCCACTGCACACATACCACAGCGGCTGCTCACCCCCAGCTCATCCCCAGGTTACTCACACAAACATGCCCAACCTTCTGTCCTCTTCCCTCCACCTCCCCGCCCCCGACAAGCATTAATTACCATCCCTGAGCAAGGACAAACCCTCCCACCCCTGCACCCTGTTCCCCAGCGCTGGGAACCCTGGAGCTGGCGGCGCTGGCACAGCCGCCCTGGGAAGTTGCCTCCTCCTGGGGATCACAAGGCCCTTTGTGCCTGAACGTTCCCACACTCTTCACGCCTGTGAAGTCGCTAGTTCAGGTCCCTGTCCTTACCCACAGTCCTGCCTGAGCCGTTCTCTAACGTGTGACTTGCAACAGGAGACTTGAAATGGGAGGAAAGACTGGAGCCCCCATCGCCAGCTCAGACTCCGAGAGCAGCTCCTGACCCAAGCACGGGTCCTGAACAGCCTGACAACAAGTCAGCTGTGATTTAAGGAGCACACGACCCTGGCACGGACCAAAACCCCATTCAGGCTGCCCAGCAAGAAGCCAGAGACCATTATCCCCACCAAGCAGAGACCGGAGGCTAAACCCCGGGCCTGGCTCCGCAGACACAGACCCCTCAGCTCTCAGGGGCAGCTTCCAACGCAGCCAACGGCTCACGACAGAGTCCCCAGGGGCAGCTGAAGCACCTCTGCTCATCCAGCCAGCGCGGAGGACCCGGGAACCAGCAGTGCCACACCAACCCGTGCCCATCCCCTCGCTGCTCCTCACAGTTCCACCGTGGGTTAAAGAGCAGAAGGAGCAGCCAAGGGAGTGACTAAATGTTATTAGTATTTACCGTGCCTAGAGCTCCTAGCAGCTCGGAGCAGAAGTGTTTTGCGGGGCAAGCATCCACACACGTTGTCTGTAAGAACCGCTGCCCAGAGCCCACCAGCCCGGCGCTGCGCAGTACCCCCGGGCTCTGGGTAGGTGCTTCAGGCCGAGCGGCACCAGATGGCTCGGGGGGG
>VZTU01008362.1:0-22066 GCA_013400835.1 Zapornia atra | reverse complement strand
CCGAAAAGCATCCCTGTATTCTTACATCAGAGAAGCATCATAGAAGGCCACTCAATTTGTTTGGGATGATTTACCCTTAGTGAAGCCATGTTGGTTGCCACCAATCACCTTATTTACATATATCACATATATATTGCTGCCTTTTACATTGCAAGAGACAGACACAGAAAAAATATATGATGGAGAAAACAGCACAAACTAGTGAAGCAAATTCTGTGTTTCATGTTGGTAGAACTATCAGTAGGAAGCTCTGAAGCCTTGGGGAAGAAAAAACCGCTTATGGGTAAGAATCACATTCTCTTATTTGAAAGTGTCCTGGTCTACATTTTAGTGTCAGTTCTCTCAACTGTGTTTTCACTATTAAAAAAACAGTGTGTGTGCAATGTTATGCAGCAAGTGATAAATTGTTGAATATTCATGTAGAAAGCACAGCTACAGTGTTTGCTTGAGCTAGCAGCTGAGATGAATTCTTGATTGTGTATCTTTCATTGGTATTTTAGTTTGTGTAAGTTGCCAGTGATTAAATAACATTAAGTAAGAACACATAGCTCTTTTCTTGGGCATTGTTTTACTGGCACTTAGTGCTTTTCACTGAATCAGAGAGTTGTAGGGGTTGGAAAGGACCTCAAGAGATCTCCGAGTCCAACCCCCCTGCCAAAACAGGTTCCCTAGCTCATATTGCACAGACAGGCATCCAGACAGGTCTTGAATATCTCCAGAGATGGAGACTCCACAAGCCCCCTGCGCAGCCTGTCCCAGGGCTCTGTCACCCTCACTGTGAAGAAGTTCTTTCACATGTTGGCACAGAACTTCCTATGCTCCAACTTGAAGCCACTGCTCCTTGTCCTGTCTCCACAAACAACTGAGAAGAGTTGTCTCCCACACTTGAGATATTTATAAACATTCATAAGATCCCCTCTCAGTCTTCTTTTCTCAAGGCTGAACAGCCCCAGTTCACTCAGCCTTTCCTTGTAGGGGAGATGCTCCAGGCCTTTAATCATCTTTGTAGCGTGTGTTTCTTACAGTGTAATAAATGTTTTTTGTTGACATTCTCTAAAATCCTAAAGTGTCAGTATTTGTCATGACGTGGCTTGTGGACATTAGCCAAAGACTCTCATCTACTTCACAGTGAAATCTAAGTGCTTGTCCTTGTATGGTTTCTACAATGAGATAATTAGTTACCCACGGTAAAACTAGGCAACAATATATGAAAGGTATGGATTGCAGCCACTTCTGTGTGTCTATCCTGGATAAAATACATATCTCTATCCACCAGTGAAGACATTACTGTAGCAAAGATGGTCCCACAACGTAGCACTGATGTATCTGACATGCAGAGCTAACAGTGGCACATGGGGAGTTGACCAAAAGCAATCAAGTTGGAGTGGATAGAAAGAGACATCTGAGTTGATCTGTGTTCATGTGTTGAAAACTGGATTTGCTGACCCTGTAGGACTGAGAAGCATCATATGTTTCCTGATCACACAGTGAAGAGCAGATACATCCTATTCATTTATATGAAAGATCTTTGACCAAATTTGTGCAGAGAAATCTTCCAGCCAAGATGGCAGAAAGTCTTTTAGCAGGTCCTTTTTACACACACCCATAATCTTAAAAATACTTTGTGGTTCAAGGCTGAAAACATAAACATTTTCTTATCTTCCCAGAATTGCATTTTTGTGGGAGATAAACTTGGGAAGAACTCTAGAAAATGATGTTCAACTTTTCCTTAATTTTTAAAGTGAGCCTGGCTCATGGGGTTCTGTAAGGCTGAGCTATACACACAAGGTTTCAATAATGCCCAGACAGAGCAGGGGGCCTACAGGGAGCTGTGATAAACAGCTCAGTCTTGGGCTACTGATAAGCTCTTCACACCTCATGGGGAGCTGTGTAGATGGCTCCTTGTAGACGGACTGAAGCGGGCACTTCACAGAACCTGAAAAACCTGCATGGAGCCTTGCTAAACCTTGACTTCCTTCCACAAACATATGTCCTGAGTCCCAATCAAACCACTGCTTAAACTGTTTGATAAGCCCTAAGGGTCCCCATTTGGTTTCAATGGGACAAGACAATGGGGATATGCAAGAGATAGGGCCGAAGATGTCAGGCCCAGCCCTGCATCCTNCTTGTGAACTGTGATCGTGTGTATTTGGGAAAGCTATAGAGGTCGTAATAAGAGTATTTTGAGGATCTTTAAGAGAATTTTGAGAGTATTTTGTAGAATTGCCTACGGGGAGTGTAACCCTGGGGTTTGTGGCTCTGCTGTGAGTGTTGGCAGCAGAGTATTTTGTGGATCGTTGTGATTGTAATCAGTGTGGTCATACTTCCAAACTGCAATAGTGAATTCCCCATTGTATCAAACAATAACCTGTAAGTGACGTACTGGATTTGCATTCTGGTTTGGTTTTTTTTTAAATAAATTACTATTAATTCTATTTTAAAAACCTGTGGTCCAGTGTCTTTCCGTCACAGGTTCCTTCTCAGACATACCAAAACCCGTAACTGATGACATCTGATAACCATGCTTGCACCTCATGACTGTCTTTTTAATGGACTTATACTGAACTTGCAGCATTATGAACTCTACTTAGAAAGTTTTAAGACCTCATGTAAGAAAATTTCCCTCCTCTACCCAGCCCACCGTTTGCAGAAAACTCACAGGATGGGGTTGCCCAACAAATGTGAATTCCCTAAATAACCTAGTCCAGGTCTTTTAAAGACTGCCTCTGCAATGCCCTGAACTCTGTCTCCCGTGACCACTCATCACAACACCCGCAGGAACTCCACCTCTCTCCACCACACCTCTTGTCTCCCCAGAATCCTAGCCCAGAATTCCTGCCCACTCATAGTGCCTCCTCTGACCTCTCACCATGGACCACACAGATCCTGTTACAGTTGCCACAATCCCAAATCTCAGTCCCTTCTGTTATGTCCTCTCTTTCCCATGCCTCTTTTTGCTTGATTTCATATGTGGGCATGAGATGGTCTCTGCAGTGCTTGGACCAGCCATGCATGTGGCTGGGACTGCCTCAAACTGTTAGGTTTAACAGACTTACTGTTGACATCTTGTACTTCAGACACTAGCCTCCTGTCAGATTTTGCTGAGGCTGGCCAATAGAGTCAATAGTTTTGTTGTGAACTAACAGTCAAAAGGACAAAATAGGCACAAAACAAAAAAAAGAACAAAAAAATCCCCAGTGCTTTCACTGATGTAGAAATCCCATTCTTCAACCACAAAGCTACCAGCTCAGCCTATAGATCCTGAGCCTTCTGAAGGGAAAGACCGCTGGCTGGACTTCTGTGAAAGGTACCTGCCTCCAAACAGCCTTGTTGGTTCTCCAGCCTGTGCAGCGACCTCCTGTTCTCCAGCCTGAGCTGCCTGCAGTCCATGGAGCACAACATCTGCTCCACAACTGGCTATTAGCAGGGCCTTTCAAAATTGTGTCTGTTTTCAGAAATTCCCCCTCAATTGGTAAATACTCTGGGACTTGGCAGTTTTCACCAGTCCCAGCAGCTCTGCTCCCCACGTACCCCAATAGCTGCTGGTACCGAAGCCTGCTTGATAATTACATTATCTTGTATACATGTGAACCGTATTCTGAGCTAAACTCTCTTGATTTAGGAACATCTTTAGTTAAATTAGCACAATCCACTTTTTGTAACACTTATGTCAATTTATATGCACTCTATTTTGATTGCTCTTCACTTTATTTGTCACATACTGATTTTAATAAGCAGCATGTACCTTTGCAGACAATGCCTCTGCAGTGTAACTTCAGAGATGCTGGTTTCTCTCTCCCTGCTTAGAATGCAGCTTGGGGCATTATGCACCCTCGCTGTAAAGCAGATAACTCGTGCCCGACTATTTATGCATTATGTCTCATAATGGCTAAATGATGTGATTAAACAAGATCAGGGTCCAGGCATCAAGTCCGAGCAGTGTGCTGACTCGATTTACGATCAAGGCATTGCTGAATTACACCAGTTTCCCCACCTGTAGGATACGGATGAGACCTGAAAACGGGTGGATGAAGGGCTTTTAGATACACAGCGCTGTACGACAATTTAACAGAGCGTGCATAGGAAATGCGATCATGACATGATACTCTTACAGTAGCTAAAATGTCCTGTTTTCACATTTTTCTTCCTGATTTTCTGTTGACAATACCAACCACTAAAAGAAAATAAACGCATGGCAGTCCTCCGATTGCAGCTTTGCTAATTTGTGATAGTGAAATAAGGTGGATACAGAAAATTTGCATTTACATCAAAATGCTGTATTTCCATGGCAACACCACATGGATATATTTAGCTTTAGTCATGTCCTGTAATATCTGTGTAGTAAACTGTAAGAGTTACTTGTAGAATAACAGCGCTTGGACTCGCCTGATAAGATGTAGATGGAAGAGAGTCCTCAACAAGTTCCCACACAAAGGGCCATAGACAAAGACCTTGAGGGTAAAGTCTTCTCCATTCACAGCAATTTTGTCTGAGCAGCTGGCAAGTGGCACGGGGAAGAGGATTTAGGCTTTCTCATGCACCTTCTCCTCTGATTTTTTTTTTTTTTTTGGTAACACCACATTAAGACAGGTGCTATAAATAGGGGCAGTATTGATTTTAAGGAGCTTACGGCCGTTCCACTTAGAATGAACAAGTAAAATGGAACCTAAAATCACAAGAGACCCTGGACAGTCTACATTAAATTAGTGAAATTAAATGCAAAGGAAAGAAAATAAATAGTGCAATAATATATGATCATATTTCTTCTTCGGTTGCTTTGGCCAATGAGATGTAAGTAGGCCAGACGGGTGACTGGGCTGTGCTTCAGGCACACAGCAGGGTACTGCTTATTAGTGAGGAGCATCTCAGATAATCTGGGAAAAAATGTATTCTAGCAAAATTCAGTATGATAGCCTTATTACTCTTTGATAAACACTGGGGACAGGATCAGCAGGTGGCTAGGTGGGAATAATATCTGGGTCCTTTTCTGAAAAAGTTGCTTGTAAAAATAAAGGGAACCTTCATACTGGCATTTATTCCTGTGGTACACAACAGCAACTCATGACTGAACGATTGCTGTGACTCTAATTGTGCTTGCTCAAGAAATTTTTTTGCCTTTCTCTTTGATTTTTTTTTAAGCCTCTTTCTAATTGCTGCATAAGGGTTCCTTTAGCTCTTTGTTTCATCCTTTAATAATTCAGGCTCCTATCTAACTTGAAAGATTTTATGACAAAAGGACAAATGAAGACTGCATAAAACACCAGCCTTTTCCCTTAATTTTATTTATGGTACCTATTACACAGAACTGTTGAAAAGTAGTAGGGCTGAAATGAACCTGAATCCTCTGTTCCTCTCTACGCTCCTAGGCAGCATCAATTACAGCTGCAACAGTTGTTCAATTTATGCTTAAAGACTTTTGATACCAGAGTCTCAACAACCTCCCCAGGCATTTACAGGGTGGTGCTACTGTTAGAAAATACTTTCCTGTGACTTTCCTGTCTCTTGTCAGGGGCAGATGAAGCCCATTACAAGTATACATCCCTTATGTACTGTAAAGGAGGCAGAAAGCAAATTATTCCCCTTTTGCAAAAGCCTTTTGGGTACTTGTTACTGCATACACATTCATTCTAAGATTAAAGGACTCTGGCTGGCTCCTTCTTTTCTTACAGGCCACCTTTTCTGGATCGGTGATCATTCTCATTGCTCTCCTCCAGGCTGTAATAACTTGCATTAACATATTGAAAATGCAAAAATGTATTCCAGTTGTTTTTCAGGATGTATTCTTAAATTTATTTGCTTTTTGTTCCAGTGTAAACTCCAGGTCCTTTCTGTTTTTTTCCCACTATCATGTTTTTACTGTTGGTTGTTCAAGTACAATTTTGTCCTTGATGGTACAGAAAGTACATCAAATTTTAGCAAAATTATTTTTTTTCTAATCCTACTTTCCCAATTTTACATTATCCAAAATTTTCATTAAGTCCACTCTCTATTCCATCATCTGAGGCTGTCAAGAAAAACACTGAAATAGCAGAACAGGTATTTTTTTTCTGAACCACTCTTGATATCTTTAGACACACTGATAGACATCACCTCAGCACAGACAACCCATCCCTACTCATTCAGCTCAAAATTACATCATCATAACCACATTTCCCTAACTCATTGTGCGACTGTCAGACGACACAAGTACCAAAAGCTTTGCTCATGTCAAGTATGTATGATACCTCCTGTTCCTCCCCTACTAACAGTGACTCTTACCCACTTGAGAAAAAATCATACTGATTTCATGTGACATGATCATGAAAAAAATTTGCCTTGCAGGTGGCCTCCCTGTGTCATGTTCTCCCAGGTGCCTCATATTCCTGTGCTTCATTATTTATTGCAGGTTTTTTCTGAGGAGTGGAGTCACGGCAGGTGGCCTAGAATTCCTCCCTTCTTCCTCTTGAAGTGAGTACTACATCTCAGTGCTTCTGTGCCCACCCTCCACCAGAAGCATGTGTTACTTGTTAAATCTGTTCCAGACTTCAAAAGCTTTCTCTTTAAGGACTGTACTGTGGGCATCACTAGGTGCTACCAATTAAAAAAGATCTAAATTATCTGAATACTCTCTGGCTTAGTCTTCTCTTATTCCAGGCTTACATTTCATTGCTCTGCCACTGCTGTTAATTGTGCTAGGGATCTAGTTATAGCTGAACTTTTACTGAAAACTAGTGGGGAAAAAAAACAAACCCACTGTTGCCTTCTCCTGGAGACTGTCAATAGGGCTCCTTCATCTGACTTCCATCTCATGAGGGCAATCGATTTGCTACCCTTCTCATGCTAGATGCATCTCATATTCTACCCTAGCCTTTCTGACTTTATTCTTCAAACCCCAGCTTTATCCTCCCAACTCAGGCTTAAACAACCTGACCTGTTTTCTGCTCTCTGTATACTCTGTGCCTGTGCTTGACTCCAGGATGTGCTGTCCCTGAGCACCAACCTTTGCTCAAGTGGGCTGGTGAGAAACCAGAAGACTCTTGACTGCATCTCTGTGCTCCCAGGGTCCTGCACTCTGATAGGCACAGGGCCAGTGCTGGCAACACCACAGGTTCCCTTCTGTCAGCAAGTGGGGGGAAAGTCCTGAAATACCTTTATTTCTACTTTTAAGAGCGATTGTGAGCTGCACAGCATTTGGGTTTTATAATGTCTCCTCATTTTGATGTCAGCTGGATCCCAACTCTGGACACGATCCAGTAGTGATTGTCCTCATGATTACCATTGTATGTATGCCCTAACTCCTTTGTGAACACTAGTCCTTGGTCTGGTTTACAGACCCCCCAGCCGTGTAGGATCCCAGCTGCCCCATAAGGCAGACAATCAAAGAGATGGGTAAGGGAGCTCCACCTGACCCTCTTGTTCACACCCGCTCCCCCCACCCCCCACCCGGCAGTGCTACTCTGTCAGGGGAGTGTTGACCTCCATTTTCTCCTCAGTTATGATGATGTTTTGGGGTTTTTTTTTTGCATTTGCAGTGGTTTAGTAGTGGGGAGAAGGCTGTGGCCTGATGCGTATCGTATGTACCAGCTCAGTATTGGACATCTTCACCTGAAAACACAGTCACTACATCCTTAAAAAACTAAAAAGAGCATGCTTTTTTCTTCCATTTCAGTAATGTCTAGACTTGTAATTAAGCTCTTTCCGTAGCCCTTACAAAAGTGTGTCATTGCATAATGAAAGCTACTGCACAGTAATTTAGTTTGATTACAGCTACATAATGTTTGATAGGGTTGCAGTTAAGTGATAAAGTTTCTAAAGCAGTTAAGAGATTGTTCAAATAAACTTTTAATAATTTAAGGGACAAAGAAAAAAACACAGATTCCTATTTTCAGTTCCTAGGAAGGTGAGTGAGCTCTCTGTTAATTACTTTATATCCACGGAATGGCAAGCCAGTTTCCATGTATTTTGTGTCTAAAATAATTCAGTGCAGATCTTACAGAGTACAGAGAGACAAGTATGCATCATTCAAAATGTATACTTAGTCATACACTTCATATTGGTGTAGACTTTGAAAAACAAGACACATGTGATGTGAAATCAAGAGAAATCTAAAATTTCACAGTTAGTGAGCACCTATGCCCTGTTATAATCTTCTGCATCTGTCAGCTGGCTTATAATTGACACATTCAATAATTGCACAGAAATTAAAGGTTGATCGGAGGATATGATATGTGACCAGGAGCTGCTGTGGTCTTACCCTCAAGCCAGCGATGCAGTACCTCTGCACCTCAGGTTCCATGTCTTTAAAATTGTTCTGACACGTAAGCTGTGTTTTACATGTCTGAGTAGAAGTGCAAAAGTGGAATGGGGATGCATAACAATCTGTGCTGGCCGCATGTAGAATCCCACTGCTTCCACTGATCCAGGCTCTATGTAATATGGTTGCCACGAACAACCTGTCCCTGTGATTTCGTTTATCTCTCAGCACATAACTTGGAATACAGAACAGGACTTTAAATCCTATATGCTTCACCTTTGGAAGTTGGAAAGTTTGGGGAAAAAAGTTTATCATCTGAGTTGAATGGTTACAGTATGAACAATTTCTGTAGGGCTAAAATGGTTTCATTTTAAATTTTTTTTTTACAAAATAGAAAACAACTGAAATTATTCTGAAAATGCAGGGTTTGTTATGAGGAGTGCTTCTTCTCTGAAGTGTATCCGAGAATTCTTGCCTAAAGAGCTTTAAAAAAAGATATCATCAATGCCAGTGTCAGAACCCAGCTCCATGGGAATCAACAAGGCTGCAGTAATGAAAGTACGAAATTGAGTTATATACACAGCATAATCTTCCCTCTGCCACTACTTCCTTACTGCAGTCACATCAGCTTTGGGACCAAATGAACAGAAAATATTTGATCACTGCACAAAACAAAAGCAAGAGTGATTTCTCTTCTGGATGTATTTCAGCAAGTTTGGGATTCCTGTGTCTGGATAACAATAAAATGAAGTCTTAGAAAGACGTCAAAATAATGAAAGCTTCTCCAAATGTTCTCCAGGAAGCCTATTATTTGCACCCATCTGTCTTTTACTGGTTGCTCTGGGAAATTAGCGTATGCCATTATGCCTGCTACTGGATATACTGACTTACATTTTCATAAAACTTCAATTAGTTTAGTTGAACTTCTTTAACAGAATATTATTTTAGTGGAACAAACAATATTTGCCTTGGTACTTTAAGTAGGCATTAGCACAGCTCATTTGATTTATGATTTCAGATAACAGATCTGTGTATTACATAATAGAGTGAAGAAAGGCATCAGTATGGATTTATTATATTTATTTTCTTTCCAGATCTACTCTATTCAAAGTTATGAGGTAGCTCAATGGGGAAGATCTAAATTAAGCAATTAGGTTAAATAAAGTTTTAGCTGTAATCAGAATTATTTTATGTTTGGAAACAGTTTATTTTCTGAACATTCCTGCTTTTGGAAGAGTGAAGCAGCCTTCAGGATGACGACACTATACCAGGTGTGATCACAGCAAATCATGTACAGTCATTTCAGTACAGTCTCACATATGTAGGAGATGATAATGCACACACCTTCCCACACAAATCCTGAACAAGCAGGCTTTGTGCAGAGACCTGTTTGCAGTGGCATGGACTTCTCCTCTCAAACTGTAAGTAGGTCACTGCATCAGAGTAGGTAGAAGAGCTTTGCTAGAGTGGCTTCTTAAATCCATCCAGAAGAGCCACCCACTTGCAGACTATCTGAATTCAGTGGCAAATTAACATACATTAAAAACGTTCCTCATATAGCCACTCTACTTAAACCTTCTTCTTCCACAAGTCTGGGGTGCAGGAGACAAGAGATGTTGTTTCTCACCATGCAGTTCCCCAGACCCCTGGCACAAGGGAACTTTACCCCTGCAGTCACCCGCCGTGCGCCTGCTCTCCAGTTGGTTAACAGAAAGGTGAACGGTGTATGTTCTTTTGGGAAAAAATCAGTCATTTGTGATGAAATTCTGAAATATCAGATGCAGGACAATGCCACAAAACTGCAGTGGGCAGAGCGTGAGACCTGTGACTTGTTCCCTCAGAGCTGCCGAGGTGTGGTGCGCTCGCTTTTGCTTCCACAAGGTGGTGATGCAAAGAAAAAAAACAAACAGCCCAAAACAAAGCCATAACCCAGGAGAGCAGACAAAAAACCAAAAATCCCCCAAAAAGCCCTACCATCAACTCCCTCTTCCAAACAAAACCCAAAACCGAGCAGTCGTGCTCTTGTTACTGGTGCTCCTTTCCTCTGTAGATTTGTACAACTCACTGAACATCGCCTTGCTTCTCTCAGTAAGCTCTGACAGCCCTGGACAGTGTACTGAAGTTTCATTGTTTGTACTGGGGTCTGAAGACAGAAAGCATTACACGTACTTTGTATGGCTGACACTTCATTACACTCTTTCTTCAGCGGTCTCTACTTTAATAACCCCAGCCACTTTGTAAACAAGTAGAAAAAAGTCCATAATAAGGAGGTTTTTCATTAACTTCAAAATATGAAAAGTATTTAAAAAATATTAAAGATGTGATTACTTTAAGACCAAGCTGAAAGAAAACTCGGAATCTTCTTCAACCCAGTATATGTGCCTTTGTAAACTAATGTCAGTCACTACAGCAAATTTAAAAGGAAGTGGGGAGGAATTATGCAAAATCAGGCGCCTTCCTTTAAGCCAACAGCATCAATCTGCAGCAAGTATTTTATCAATAGGCCCTCCATGCACAGAATACAAATTTCAGCAACATCAACGTAATTCTAGCAAATCTGAGAAAGAAGTAGATTCTGTATTCCAAGCAGGATACTTGTAATGTTTTTGCAAGCCAGTACCATCTTTGGTTTTTCCATTAGGAAATTAAAAAGATAAAAATGGAAAACACAATCTAAAATAGATCTAAAGCTGCTGTCAGTGATAGCTTTTGCTAGCACGGGCCGCTGTAACCTCCACCGTCAGAGAACATACAGCTACATAACTATTCCTGGGGGTGCCACGTTCTGCTGACCATGGAGATTTGCTAACTGAAGCTGTAGTGTACTTGTGATGGGGCCATAATGCAATGCCCCAATTAGCCATGGGTGCGCATCTATCTATTCATTCTACACCAACAGATTGTGGCTTTCTTGCAGTAGAGATACGCCTTTGTTTGGTTTTATTTGTGTTCTAATCATATGGGTACACTTTATAGCTTTTTATTAATTTAAGAGGGATTTTTCATTAAAGAATGCTAACAGCAGTAGGTTAGAATCTATACTACTTGCTTTTTAAGAATAAAGTGATTTTGTTCCACCTGTACGGTACAGTTACACTAGGAAATTCACGCATGCCAAGGAGTTCTCATGGGTGATAAAACTCAATTGTCCTCCCTGTTCAAATATCTAGAACAGTCCCAGGTAAATACACCAGAAACACCTCCGAACAAGCAATTTGAAACTGACCACTTTGTTTTGAATGCTAGCAAAGTTCTACAGTACGGACATTGGCTGTCATAAGCCATGTGGCATCACTGAGAGACACTGACCCTAGCTCATTAAGGAGCATCCACAGGTATCTCCTAATTAAAGCAGTGGAATGGGCAGCAGACTGTCAGAATTTTGCATCAAGGGCACGGGTGACCACAGCAGTCCACAGAATGCTTCACATGCCTCTTTTAGCAGGGGCAGACTCACTGTTGTTTAAAAGGTGAGATTTCAGGGCAATAAACCAGTGAAGGAGGATGACATTTCTCTTGCCCATCTGTGAAACTCTCTTACTGAGCTTTGTACGTAAATTCTTATCACATCATTGGTGGTGGAGGCCCCATTCCTGAAGACACCTTGATGAAGCTCTGAGCAACCTGATGTAAAGGTGTCCCTGCTTACTGGAGGGGGGTTTAAAGGGCATTTAAAGGTCCCTTCCAACCCAACGCATTTTGTGGCTCTAATGAATACCTATATTTCTGTACTTAAATTCCCATGTATACATAAATGACACTGCTTTACTTGAATAGTGAAGCTTGGCCAACATGTAATAGCGTCACTTCCTAAGCCTAATTTTGATCTTACATTTAAGAAAGGGAAGCCTAGATCGCATATGTAAAAAACCCAAACATTGTTGTACATGGGAAGGTACCAGCAATATTTGTGAGGAAATCATGTATTTAAAAAAACCAAAACCACAAAAATGAGCTAGATCTGAAAGAACATAACTGGGAGGAGTTAAGAAATTCTCATCTACTAGAAAGACGAGGAGGTCAGGATAATTGGGCTGTGGATCTATCTTTTATGTTGGTGACTGCTTCCTTTGAAAAGTTGTCTCAGATTGTATATTGATATAATTAAGAGTTTTCTGGAAAGGAATATTACTTGGCTTGTGTAGGCTCCTGAATGCAAAAAACCAGTTCATATTCTGCTGGGAAATACAACAGCATTATCAAGGCACCCAGCATTTGTGTTTTAGACAACTGAAATCCTGAAATACCACGTGCTACCTGGAGAAATGCCGAATTGTGAAGCTGGGTTTGCTGTCAGCTCCTCTGTTTCCAGAAAGGTCAACAACAGATCTAATTGGGATGTTTAGTTTCTGTCTAACAAAAAAACCAATAAATCTTCCTGTGGGTTTGGTGCTTTGGTCTAGTACTTTAAGCAACATTGTCTGTTTTTAAAACTCAGCATTATTATTGATGTCTAGTGTAGAGATGGCTACAAATATTATCCTTGACGAGATACACTAGTACTGGAAGACACTGTAAAATGCTTCCCCTAGAACTCTATTTTTGTCAGAGACAAAATTCCAGAATCCTATTTCTACACGTATTTTTCCTGGTTTCTACATAGATCTGTATTAATTTAATTTCAGTTTTTGCTATGGAGAACTCCAAAATAGGTTACAAAAATTAAATTTCCATTTCTCAGTTACTGCGTGAGACTCCTTCAGAGTTCAGAAGGGCCTTGTAAAGATATTTGGCCAGAATAAAACAGCTCGGGCTGGGCTAGTCAACATATTCTTCCAATACTCACAGCTATGGAGCTGAGGAGAAAACCTTGGTATTAGCGGACAGGTTGTGTTCCCAATGCAAATAACCCATCCTTTTCCAATCTGCAGCCCTCAGGGCTTTTTCTGTAGGACAGTGACAAAAATTTGCAACAAACTTATAAAATACAAGCACTTTCTGCAGTGAGTAGTGGTAAAATAGGGCTACAAGTGTGCTGTCATCTCCAGTACCCGCCTCAGGTTCTGTATTCAGAAAAGCTGCTCACGGCAGAGGAGCCTGGGGTGCCAAACCAGCTCAAGTGTATGCCTTACAGGTTGCTGGTAAATAGTAGTTTTAGGATTTACAGCTAGAAAATCCACCAGCCTCACGTGGCAAACTACAATGGCTGCTATGGAATAGTGAAAATATCTCTGTTACCTTCAAAGGAATCAAAGTGTGTGTGCTAGTTTTGGTTTTTTGTGGCACACACCACTATCATGATTCAAGTACCTCTCTGGTGTTCATCAGCCTACGGCCAATGCTGCAACTCTCAAAAAGAGCACTGGACTTTTGTTTTAAAACTGTGGAATTAAATGTTGATAAGCATCCTTTAGCTGCATTATGGCAGTGCTTTGAAGGGTGAAAAAGTCTTTTTCTTTTTTGCATTTTAATTTAGGACTGTGCTTTTTGTATTGTGTACAAGACACTTAAATATTGGGGGCAGGGTTAAATTTATTCCCACACTGAAAAAGAGCCACATGATAATTAAAAATCTGTCTGATCCACAGTCTGATCTTTATTGATTAGTCTGGCAATCATTGGGAGATATAAAATGTATATATTGTTCCAAGTTGAGGGGATGGTGATACTGAAATCTTGTTTATAGAAATTGTTTTACTCAAAATCTCAGTAACTAAAATTAAAGCATGTAATGAGAAATGAGAATGTCAACCAAGATGAAAAACTTCCTATCTCACCCCTCTGAATCAAAAATTTAATCAGTCTTAAGAGGAACAAGCTATTTTGGCCTCATTCAAGTAAACAGCTAAATTCCTATTGATCAGCATAAGAAAACAATCAGACTGAAAAACTATGATCAAAGATTATGTTCCCTCTTAACACCAGCTTTTACTACCTCACTCTTTACAGTGCCATCTTGTATGGGTGTTTCTAATCATAGCGACTTCTGTTTTGCTATGACCTGAATTAAGAATGTGAAGCATGATGAAGAAACATACAATTAAAAATTCATTGCTTTTCACTGTTTTGTATGGTCTAAATGAGCAAAAAGAGCCCAAACCCAATTTAGCCATCACAGGTTCTGATTGAAATGATTTTCTAGACTAAAAAGTGCTAATGAATCGTAAATCAATCTTAAATTTAACATATTTCATCACATGGGGTGCCACTCCTACCTCAGATGACCCTTTGGTCTTCATACCACAACTGGGCACAACAGCAGATGTGAATGTAAATACCGATGGTGAAAGAAAAAGCAATGCTCAACTAACTATAGAGAAAAAAAAATCCCTTTGTCTTCATAGCTTTTGATCATCTAAACTTTATGCAGCAATCAGATTAGCATGTCAGCAGTTCAGTAAGCTATCTCATATTACTTCAGATCAATTACTGTTTTAGCTGATGGTTGCACTGAAGAAAACAGACATTAGTGAGAGAAATGCAAAATGGGCAGGAAATTTAATCCAAGGGCAAAGCAGATAAAACTACATCCAAGGGGTAGAGGAAAGTATTAAGTGTGGAGAAACCTCTTCTGGGATCGACCCAGGAGTGGAAAGGCTGCTGTGTGATGAAACAATGCCAAAATTGCCTTGTTCAGCAATGCAAAGTTCTGTGGCCGCTTTCACCAAACAGCTCACATGGCTACAGCCAAATTCTGCTAAAATCCAAAACTAATCTATTCTTAAAAACACCCAAACACTGTCTATTCTAAAATACACAAGTTCTAACTTCTTTATCTTCAAGGCTGTTGCACTGGTATGGCTAAGTTCTGTAGCTGCTCTCACGAAACAGCTCACACAGTTACAGCCATATTCTGCTAAAATCCAAAACTAATCTATTCTTAAAAACATGAAAATTCTTATATGAAAGTTATATTAATTGTCTCATAAGCTACACCTACATCAATCTATTCAGCATGATTATATTTCATTGAATCAGTGGAAGGAAGGGGTTTAAGCTAAGGGATTCTTGGCACAAAAACCCATCAGAAACTAGCTATGAATATCTTTGGGCTAGAAATGAGAAAAAGACTCTTGACTATGAAAGCTGCAAGTAGTCAGGGCAACCTTCCAGAATTGCAGGGAGGTCAAAGAAAGAACTGCTACTAAGGTCATGTTCAGTACACTTACAAAGAAAACCACATGATATGGCTCCTGTAAGGGCAGTGGCTGCAGCACAGAGCTAAGGGAATACGTGTTGGCTGGGTTTGTAACCCTGCAAAGACAAATTTCTTCATCTTCCTTCAGGAGAATTTGTGCAAATTGTCAAGCCAAACCCAATCATCTCTCCCAATGTGATCACCAGGGAAAACCACCCAAGTTTCCCATGTAATCTCAGGGGCTTGGTGCTGGGCAGGTATCTCTGCTCCTTGCCAAGCACTGCAGTGATGCAGACAACCAGGTGCCAAGATTCCTTCTCAGGGGGATCAGAAAGCAGCAACCTGCATAAGGCCAGCTACCGATCTTCCTCCTTCTCACTGTGGTGCCTGTGCTTCCCTGCTCACCACAGCCTGCCCACCTACCATTTCTGTACCCCATTGTCCCCTCTGCCCTGGGTGTTACCTGTGCACCCAGTGGTGTCTGCAAAGGGACAGCAAGATGGGAAAAGGATAGGGGTACCAGTAGAACCAAGGAGTGGGAGACGATACATAAGGGCCAGAGACAGAGTGCTGTGCTCTGGACGTTCAGATGTCACACTGCAGCTCTTTTATTCATAAAGTGAAGTTTATCTTTAAGGTACAGGTTAGGTTTCCCTGGTTTTTCTCCAAAAATCAGCATTTCCTATTTTTCCGCATTAAAGACTTAAAGAGTGTGTTCAGTAATTTTCTTTCTCTATCTTTTAAATTATAGCTTTAAAAATGGTTTTTATTTTAGTTTCTAGTGGCTTCTGTGGGTTGTAGAGCTTAGGAGATGCTTTTGGGGAATCTCACCCCATGCATCAAATCCCGTTTCTAAAGTAAGAGAAGGCAGCAAGAACTTGTGCAGTGGAACTGGAGGAGGACACTCAGGCTGGAAATAGGACAGTCAAAACAGAAATGATGAGCTAGGAGGACTTTGTTCCACCAATGAACTGGAAATGACAACTGCATCCTTACTTAAGTATTGATCTCAATTCGGTGCTTGCTAGAGTTGAGCGTCCTGCTGGGAGATGGTCTCTGCTTGGCCAAGGCATCAGTGCACAAAATGCTGGAAGCAAGAAAGGGAAAATGACTTCCCTGCCTGCTCAGTGGTGCACTGGAAGAATTTCAGATGAGGAATGTCTTCTGTCAGGCAAGCACAGCTCGGGCTGCAAGGCTGTTAGCATGCTAAACCGGAATGATTTAAGGGGCTGCTCGCTCCAGTTCAAGGGGGAATGTGGAGCAGAGAGACCTCTGAGCTCTGAGGAAGTGATAAAAAAGAAGTTACTGCTGAAAATTACTTCTTTCAATCTGTGAGGCTCAGAGAAAACTGGCAAACATATGTTCTGCTCAGACTTTTGGCAAACACCAAGGATAGCACTGCAGACTATGAGCCTGAGTTTCTGCACTGCCTCATCTATGACAAAGTCTCCAATTTATGTACATCCTTTTGCTTATGATTTTTAATTTGTGTAATTAACATTCTTCCATTTAGCCCTTATAACACTGCTAGCAGATTAACTATAATTGTCCTTTACTTTTATTGCTGCTGTTTGGGTTTTTTTAAACCTATTTCCAGATACCTATTTTTCTTTTCTCTCTAGGGTTAAACAGTCAAGCCTTTTGTATTTTCTTGGTCATTTAGGGGTGCTCCAGTCTTCTGTAGTACCACACTGACTCTGTTTTAGCTGGCCCTCCTGGTTCTGCTCAGGCCTCTGACAGGTCCGTGCACTGCTTCTATAACCCAGGTACTCTGAGTGAGACCTGTGTTAAGCACCGTCTCACAAGTACCTTTGCACACCTTTCAGTGTACTGACAGCACACCCTGTGATACACACAGCCCCACCGCTTTCCTCACACAGCAAAGAGCAACAGACTCACGTGACTGCTAGAGACGAGGAGCGCTTGGCATTGGCAGGTCCACTGAGGTCTGTAAAATACCAGCTTCTCTCAAGGGCAGTAATCATTCCTGTTCCTGGACATCTCTATAATGTTGTGAAGCACACTGGTGGGGAGTTACGGAATTGTGAGGAGAGGAGAGAGACTGAGCTGTATTCATACACCAAAAGTTGTGCTGCCAGTTCATGCCAGACGAACAAGATTAACCCTTGGTCCTACCGTTTCCGCACCAGGCAAACACAGTCCTTGAATATAGCAGGGGAGGTACTGCCACAGAGGGAGGTGCCGCTGCACAAGACCCGTGTTATACCAGATGCCAAAGCAGGCTGATGACTGTGCTACCATATATAACACCAAAGTTACTTATTAAGACTTTGCTGGACTGAAGAACAATCAGGGATTTTTAGAGAATGTGAGAATTCTCACTTTGTCAAGGGAAAAAAAAAAAATTAAGTGGGATGCAGTATTTGAATTTGATATGGGGTGTGTGTAAAAGATAAGGTCTAGCTGAGTGAGCAGGAGAATCGGTTCCTTTTTAATTATTTTACCTTGAACATGGGTGCCTGCAATCATATCTGCTAGTGTAGTTCTCCCAGAATAGTTGAAATCAGGTTCAGATTTCCCAGTAGTAAATCTGTTAACCCCAAAGCCCGTGTCCTTATGAACAGATTAAACGTATGGGCCTATTTGCCTTAACAAAAATTTTAGCACTGAAGGGGAAACAACTAGTGTTTCTCAAGACAGCAGGTAAACATCTAGAATGGGCATAAAGGGAGAAGGAATGAAAACCTGCAGCTGTTCCCTCATCACTGGGATGAGAACAGGTTTCCAACAGGAATTCAGGAGCAAAAAGCTGACTGAATTTAAGATTCTGACTCATCACTCTGTGAGATGATACACTTCACTCTGTGAGATGGCAAGACCACAGAAAAAACCTGTGTAAACTAAAAGCATGTCAAAGTTGGAAACAAAAGCTGAACTTCAGATTGGAGCATCTTACCCAGGCTCCAAAAGGGAGCACCCCTGTGAAGTAAGGGATGCTTTCTTCCAAGCTGTGGAGTCAACTAGGCCAACCTTAATGGCTGCATTGGCTCCACTGACTCTAGGCCGTGGATGACCCATGTGGATGGGGGATCCCTGGTAAAATCTGTACTTTTATGTAACATATACCTACATTTCAGTGTGGGCAGGTATTCTTTTACCCTGGTAAATCAGTGAACAGAAAGTTTGGAGCTTCAGCTGGTAGTTACATGAAGTCAGCATTCAGCTTCTGTGAGCTTGCAGAGATGAGAGTAACTGTGTTTAGACAAATATGATTAAACAAAGACAGAATGGTTTCAGATAAACCGATGCTGTTTCCAAACAAGAAAACAGACACTATCAGGCACACTGTCAAATGCAAGATTTAGCAGGAATAGCTCAAAAACATAACACAGATGAAAATGCCAACATTATCCACCATTAAAATGGCATTTACTGCAATTACTTCTTGGAGGAACTTAATTACCTTAAGTGCCACTGTTTTTAGGCTATCTTATCCAAGGTTTTGGAAGCTTTTATTACAGAATTGTAGCAGCATACATATAAACACTGGGCAAAAGCTGATTATTTGCCACACAAAAAAATACTGCAGAGCCTACTGAAAGCAACCAGTGTGAAGTTACAAACTCTCATGTTACATGGATGACTGTATATAAATATATAAATATATCCCACCGCATGGTATAGACTGAGTTAAATGAGATGAATTTTGATAGAAGAAAACTCACACGCTTAAACTGTTAGACACCCACTACAGCTGAGGGAATGGAATAACATCCTCCACCAGTGTTTTGAAACCCATCTGGCAAGCTGACCATCTTGGAAGGGGACTAGCTGCCTGCCTACCACACGGAAAGTCTTTACAGAGCTGTAAAAGCAAAGGGAGAGGTCATGCAACAACAGATGCTGTAGCTGCCAGGAAAGTAGTACATTTTAGCTGCTCTCTGCTGGCATGCCTCTTTCAAAAAACCCAAAACCTCTGGAAAGATGATGTGCAAAGATTTCAGCCGAGGCTTTAATTGCTTTCAGTGAGTGGTGAGATGGAATGCAGGTTTGTATTTTCCTATTCAGAGCATCTTCCTACCCTTTGCACAACTCTTTATGAAATCAAGAGGGATTGATTCTGGAGGTATGATTACCCACTGTGAACTAAGCATGCCACAGTGAGTTAACAAAATCCCTAGGAAAAAAATGTGGTTTCAGGAAAGTGCTTGCCAAAACCAAAGTATTCTAAAATTCATGGCAGGACCTGAAATCTGTAGCCTAAAGGGCTTCAGTCTTTGAGACAGCTCTGTTTGTTTCAGCCAAAGCCTATAAGTATATGAAACTTGAGGCTACACATATAACATCTTAAAGACTGAATATACCTCTCTGTGTGCTGCACATCAGAATACACAAATCTACAACTTCTCCGTCCTTTCCTCAAAACAAGCTACTTCATTTCAGGAGAAATGCCAAAAGCAAAGTAGTAAAAAGAGGCAGCCAAGGAGAACTATTTTTTAGTAAATGGCTGCAGGCCATTTGTATTTATTTTTTCCAGCCATATGTGAAGGCACCATTTTCTTTGCTTTAACAACTCTGTCTTTTCAAGGCAAATCCTGGGTAAAATACTGCTGTTGTAATAGTGGCTGAACGCAGAAATCCACAAGAAAAATTCAATCTAACATTCATTCTTGCTGTGCTGGTTTCTACTGCACAGCCTTTTAAAATATTCTCTCTTCTGACCTTCGCTACATGGAGAGGAGGCAGACAGTCACACAGCCTGTGGTTAACAAATTCCTTTAATTCTACCAGTCAAGGCCAAAACAAGAATTATATCCACCAACAACATGAAGGGCATTTTCAGTCTTGCAGGTGTTTTGTTGTTTGGGTTGCTTTTTTTCATTTTAAATCTGGGAAGATGAAAGTTTGAAGGTTTCTATTCTTCCCTTCCATCAACAGGTCACATCTTGGACTCCAAGCAGCCCTCACTGCCCAAGCAAGGCAGTGTGGATGGCTGCTGATCCTAGCACAGGGGCCTTCTTTTTGGAGGTGGCAAACCCACCCCAGACAGACAGACACAGATGCAGGCAGTATGATGCTGCAGAGCAGCTGCTTGGTGACACTTCATTTTCACATGAAGGCTCCTGGCGTGCACACCTTTCTTGTGTAGGGCTGTGCTTTCCACCCTCAGAAAGGGCTCTGGTAACCCAGCATGGCCTCACCTTTTCAACCCAGATTTGATGCTATGATTATTCTAGTTTGTCCAGATTGCATCTCACAGCACACACATTTTCCAATAGAGTCTTTTTTTTTTTTCATGTTGAAATATGTAAGGAAGGATAAACACATGAAATACAAGCAATGTTTTAAGAAAATGATTTCTAATAGTGTATTTCAGTAGGCCGCGTGTTTTAACATTCAGAATGCTTTGACCTGAGCAGACGCATTTGAAAGACAAAATAGACCTACATCCATAAATCACATTAAACAATTTTCTAAGTTAATTAAACTATAAGTTCTGTACACTCAAAGTCAGTGTTGACACCTAAGGAAGAGAACAAGCTCACTAGCATTATCAGCAAAATCTGCAGCTAAAGTCGCCTACTTTTTAAACTAACATGCTACCTCTTAGAAGGAATGCTGGGGCAGTTTGTTAGTGATGTTACCCTGATTAGAAAAAAGAAAATTAGTACAAAATGTAGGGGAAATGCAACAAGAGACCTATGTCAGATCACAAGGAAGAGTGGCCAACTTTGAACTGCCTTTCCATGTAGTTAAAATACGTGAATTCACAAATATACTGGAACAATTATCCTTAAATACCATGACTACATTACACGTAAGACAAACTCCGGCCATCAAGTGATTATCAGAGCTGTCTGCCCCAGTGAAAGGTCCTGGTGGCAGAAAATCCTTTCAGGCTGCCCTGAAAACGTCTTCACCTTTCTCAGGCTACCGTTGTAAGGTCAGTGACAGTCCCCCATAGAATTGCAGCAGTGCTCAGAAGCCACTTCTTGCCTAAATACAATGTCTATCACAGTTTGAGATGCCTTTCTTATTTAACACCTTCCTTCCAGAAACAGGCTCTTCAAAACTTCTGTGATTTTAACTTAACACCTAAATGACCCTTGGTAGTAAGGATGGGAAAATCAGGTACTTTTCTTGTGGCTGAATAATAGCCAAGGGCAGAGGTGGGAGTTTCAGTGTGTACAACACTTGTCTCCCTGCACCTTCTTTCCCATCCACTACAGAGGGATACCAGCCCTTGATTCAAAGCAAACAAGGTATATGAGGTTCTGCAGCTTACTCACAAATCTCATGCAGTTATTCCTACTGAAAAATCTAACTAACTTTAAGGGTCTGTATGTACAGTGGAAGGGAAGGACAACAGGTGTAAAGCTAGATTCAATTTTGTTTCAGTAGAAAACACTGAAACCACAGTACGGCTCAGAGCTGGGTCTTTGATCCCACAACATTTTAGACATTCTTCTTTGTAGTCCTCTGCTGGGATGATGGGCTGTGTGAGGAAGGGTCCAGACTTTTAGAAACTGAAGAGCACCTGTCCCCTCCCATATAGGGTTTGTTTGCCTTCATTATTCAACCCAGCATGAATGCAGCTGTCCCTGCCCCAGGATTACAGGAGAAGTGACAGAGAAGGTTCACATGGTCACTGATATCCCCAAGTACACTGGTGGAGGATTATATCTCCCTGCCTCAGGAGGTAACCTCCCTCCTGCTGTGCACTTCAGACATCAGCAAATCAGTAAAATACAATTTACTTTAATAAATAAAAAATAAATTTTAAAATAAATTTT
>VZTU01008361.1:0-20664 GCA_013400835.1 Zapornia atra | reverse complement strand
TTAATTTTGCTTTCAAGACACATTTTAATGAAAACTCATTAGCTATGGCACATGCTGCAGAATGTGTTATGTCTGTACACTACTTTGGACTACCTGTTACTAGAGTTGCTTAACGTGATCATATAATCAGTTGCAATGCTAGTTGACTGCATCTATTCATCTTCCACTGTGTTTTAGTAACCTGATCGACAGGTTCCTTGATCTCAATAAAATAAGGCTTTGCAAACAAAGGAAGGTGAAGGAGGTTAAGTTGGCATTGATTATTTAAGATACATTAATCATTTATTGTTTCACAGTCTCCCACATCAATCTGTTGCGCACATGGTTCTCTTTGTAAGGCTCCCAACATGCTTTATATGATACTCAGTACGCATATTGGAAAACAGAATAAATTGAGGAGTATCATAAGGTGGAGATCCTTTGACATTCTGCAGGAGAAAGTAATTAGCTTTCTAAGAAACATGGATTACTTTCTACAGTCTTCCCTTGAATACACATGGCTGCTGCCTTGATATTTCCCTTTCAATCTAGTCAAGAGAGCAAAGTGGTCATGTTAATCACTTAAGGAAACTGGCATTTCTCATCATGGAAGACCTTTTTCCTCCTTATCAAAACTTATTTTAAACTTTATGTTTTAATTCCATAATTAAGTTTTGTATTAAGATTGTTTTAATGCAGAAAAAAGATTAAGCAGTGTGCTTTCCAGTTCAAACAGTTCTGTATGAGAAGCATTATCTTTTCTGCTACAGACTTTGGCTTCCACCTGCTTGCTAATACAGTACTCTGAAACAGTTTCAGCTGAGAAAATTTTCATATGCTGCATGGGAGAAAACAGAAATCTATCGGGAGTATTATCCGACAATTTCCAGATATTGCCGGAGATTACATGATCATCTTGATAGGCAGAATCTGACTGTAATTGTGTTATATCCACTAATATAAAATACACTATATTAACTTTCATTCTGGTGACTTCTCAAATACTTACCCAAAACACTCAGTCAACATGTTTTAAACTTTTTCAGAGCACCTGCACAGACAAGAACATTTTTTTTTTCCCTTTGAAACATTGAATTTCTTTCTTCTTCACCTGTTCCTTCCTAGACTAGCCTCTAGCCTTTTTTCATTACTATACACCCTATGGACAACAAGATTCATTGCTCATCTAAGTCACAGTCAGAACTTCCATTTACTTTTAACAACACACCTAAATGAACTCCAAGGCTATAGAATAGTCTCTCAGCTACTGGAGACAATGTCCAGAAGTGAAACATAAACAGAGACTTGCTTTCTTTTGGGGGCCAACCTGTCTTGTTTTTTTTCACTGCATATAGGCAATTCTTAAGTTTACACAGTGAAACAAAGAATATGAATGAATATAAAACAAACCATCCATAGAAGGGCTTATGAGAAAAACTACGGTCTGAAGAGCATATCAATAGTTGTACATTGATGAAATCATGCTATGTGAATTCCTTATAACACTTTATTTGACTATTGTTAGCTTTTAAAGTTGCATATAAGGTGACTTTTTAAAAAAAATTTTAATTACAGCAGCAAATAGTAATGATGGAATGAACTTAAATTTTCTGCTTACCTATTAAACCAGTTATCTTAAGTATTGAACATACACTGTTCTCAGAATGTGTGACTGATGGGGTGAAAATTATATCTTGCATTCTCTGATGTTTTGTGGTTTCCTATTTAATCTAATTTCACATTAATACAATATTCTTGTAGTTACACACACTTATGCACATTCTGCATAAAACCACATATGGATACTACTTGCCAGCGTTACTGCTCGTGCTTTAAAATTTCATATAAAAGCAAAGAATACAAATGTAATTGCCACTTGGCTTCAACAGAAACACAGCTGAACCTATCATTATTACCTGTTATAGCTATTCTTTGAATAAAAGCTGCACAATCTAACAAATAAGTAATCAAAACTTTTAAAAAATATTACAAAAAGCATTAACACTATTTACTTGCACATTTTTCTTCAATGAATTATGTTTATGATGATCATCCTAAGCATGTCTTATTCCTGTAAATTGGTTCAACTTTCTCTAAAAGTTGTAATGCAACTTCCACAAGTACTCTGTACAAGATAAATATAGGTGGATGTGCTTTTTCATACATAAACATCCCACATCTCCTTTTATTCTTGCACTGCATCACCCTACAGAAGAAAAGATATGACTGCAACCATGACACGGTAGAGGCATTTTACCAGGGAAGGTTGCAACGTGTTCCACTAATGTTGGAGAATGTTGTTTTGGGGTTTTTTGGTTTTTTTTTTCTGTTTTTTTCTGTTATCTTTAATACCTTGATCTTAGCCAGAAAACTTTATCTTTTGCGGGGAGGAGGTTTGCATGTTTTGAAGAACTAGCAATACTGGAAACTTTGCTGACAGAAGACCTCCTCCCCCAAACTCCAAAGGACTGCAAAAATGGGAAAACAAAATTAAAATTCAGTTAACAGCATAGCTTTCTGAAGCATGAGATACCACATACTTGATTTGGGAGAGAAAAAACCAAATGTATAAATCACAACTCTTTAAAATCAACCAAAGAAATAACCCCCAACCCTACAAAGTGCTTATTCTCATTTGTAATAGAAGACACTTATTTAACATCTAGGATGTAATAAAGTAGCTGTTAAGGATAATTAGTCCCAGAAAAAAAGGATATAACATTGTAGTATACAAAAATGTTTTAAAGTAATTTTATATATTATGGGACATTCACCACTAAAATAAGTACTTGACAGTTTCAGTAAATTCCAACAGATGTTATTTCATAGACAGAGTAGAACATAAAGGTTCATATTTAGCAATCCATGGGCAAGAAATTAGTGTAGATAGGTACACTGAACAAAGTAACGTCTTATTTGTCCTAAATAAAAATAAATAGTCAAAACAAAAAATAAACACGACAACCAACAAGTGTTGAGTAACACATATAAAAATAATAATTAAACTACATTTTGGTCCAAAGTCTTTAAATAATTTTTAAAAAGGTAGTATTCCTGAATTGAATAATTTTAAAAGACAATCTGAAAAAAACAGCAAAGTATATTTTGCTTCAAGAACTGCAATTTTTATGTTTGTATCTTCAGAGGACTAAATGAAAACTCAGAAGGTAAAACTTTAGCATCCACTGATACAAAGCATACTGAAAGGAAGACTTGAAAACCTGCTTTCATTCCAGTGTTCTTTTTATAAACTTCAAGCAGTATGTTGACATACACCAATGCATAACCATGGCCTCACTTTGCAGAAGAGTCTTTGACAAGAAGTATTTCTGGATTTTGCTCAAGTCACAGAATAGAACCATGCGGAATATTCCACATTGTATCATTCTTAATAAATGATTATTCAAGAAAGCTCATAAACATGTGAATCTCTTACACATACTCAACCAATGTCCCACAGCCAGACTACTTTAATTTAAAAAAAAAGGGGTTGGGGGAAGGGAATTTTTAAAGTTAAGGAATCTTCCTTGACCACGTTCTTGCATGAGGATACATACCATCTAGAATACATTTACCTTCTATCAGAACTTCTGACAGATGCTTTCAGGAAATAGAATTTTAACATCACTTGCCAAATTTGTATTTATTCCATTATCTTAAAAGATTCAAATACTGTTTGGACAGCATAGGGAGATTGTATAAAGATAATAACCTCTTTAAATTGTCAATAAACATATAAATGAACACTGGAAAAATATTACAATCCTCTAATACATATCCCTCTACATTCATTTATGCTAATTCTCTGCTCTTTGTTAAGCAGAAAATTAATAGTGCATTGGTATGCTAGCAGGTAGTTTTAGTTATCTTCCCATGTTTCAGAAAGTATTTCAGATTCATTTAAGAGCATAGGATGAATAGTGTTCCAGTAAATCCCACTAAATTAATGCATGGACACAACAGCAGCAGAGGCAAACAGTCTGACAGAAGTCTGAACACGACAAAGATGGTAAAAAATACTGTTTGATACAGCTACTTACATCATGGCCGATGAGTTCTGTCTGTGTGGATTTATCTGCTTGGGAAGCAAGAGCCTTCTGAAAGCACTGGGCCTTTTCCTGTAAAACAAAACAACGTACCATAAGTGACTCATGTTTTTCTTCACTAGGCTTTGCAGCTACAAATATCCAGGTAAGTTCAAAACTCATACATGGACTGCTGTTCAGAAATAGATTTATTATGGCACTATTCTCACTGGGAGGCTGAATTCCTTACTTTAATTTCCTTTTATCAATCTCTGTATTAAACAGATAGTCAGCTCAGAAAGGCTGACTATGCAGTAGAGTTGGGCCCTTAAGAAGGAGGGCACTGAGGCACACAAAGCACTCTTCTTCCAGAGCAGGTACAGGTACAAAGCACAGAGAAGCAGGAGTGGCTACACATTTATAAGAAACACGCAAACTCCACCACTGATCACAACATTGAGATGACTTCTCCCTTGTCTGATGCAAACATGTTGGCAAGACTAAATATTTCTTGGGTGTTGGACTGATTTCTGTTTTTCCCCAAATCGTTGTCCCTCCATCATTTTTTGGCATAGTAACATGGAATATCTGGAACAGGCTTGAGCAAAGAAATCTGGCTGCTTTGACACAATTACGCTTCACCAAATAAAACCGTCTTGATGCTTCACTTGAAACTCATCACTAAGCTGAAATATTGATGCTCATCAAGCCCTTACGTATACTATTTTCCAGGAGAAAGTATATGACGAAACAACTATAAATACATGGGATAAGGCAGCAAAAGGCACACAGGAGGGGAAGGTTACATGACTAGAGAACACAAATCCTTTACTGCACTGATTTACGTCTTCCCATCTACCAATCCAGCTTTATTTTTCAGCTACATCCATACAAAATACTTATCTTTGACTCAAATTCCTCAAGACCTACAAAACTGTATTTTAATGTTACTGACAGATATGCATTACAGTAAAAAAGAATTTGGGTAAATTGAATTCTATGTTAATTGAATTTCAAGTTGAATGAATCTTCGTTTTTACTGAAAGAAATACATAGAAATATTCTTATTTTCAGCTATTGTCTGAGTTCTGTTTTCATTTATAAATATCTCTTCTATCAAATGTTACTCAGTTCAAGGGAAGATGCACATCACCACTAAGTGAATTTTGGCCAGAAGTATGTAAAGAGCAGGAAGACAATAACATCTAAGTAACCCTATCTCCAGTATTTAAATTTTTAAAATACTGGGGGGGGGGAGGTGGGTCAGGGCCGGAGGGGCACAGCAAGCAGAATTCAGACCCATCACTTCACTGGTAGGAGACAACTTGTGCTCAAACTTGCTGAGGTAACTACTGAATTAAAAGTGAATTCTTAGGGAAAAAAATCTCATTTCCTACAGAAAACGTTCTTCTTCTCAAGGTCTGAATTTACTAGTCCCCTGTGCTCAGCATTTTTATGAGTTTAGAAAACAGACTTTGCTATATATTTACTTTCTTGTTTAAACAATAACATTTTACTGCTTACAAGCTCCACGAATCTTCTAGTTCCAAACCCTGACAAGCACAGAGAACAAATGTTCAAGTAACATTATGAGTGGATCAGAACCATAATTAAATTGTGTATCTGATCAAATTTAACATTTGCATACTTCCTTTCTGGGTTCACAAATAGATATTTTGAAGTAACTGGGGCAAAAAAACCCAGAACAAATCAAAACCTTCATTAAGGCAAGCAATTAATTGGGAAAGCTAGGAATATTGGAATAATTAAATCCATTTATTTTTGTGAACTGCTCATTTAATTGCATATAGGCAGCAAGGTCAATTTTTAACACATCTGAGTTCTGATTTCACATTACCATCTTTATGAGAACAAGGAGTTAGACATCCGAATTGACAAGAAGCATCTTACCTTTACAAAAAGAGTGCTTTCAACTGTGTTGATGCCAAACCACCTTCATAATATGAATTTATTATTTTCCAAATTATTAAATAATAAGAATACAGCATGTTTTTTCTTATTTCAAGTGATGCTGAAAAAGTTTAAAATCACCAAGATAAATATTTTCCATGCAGTAATGTAGACCAACAAGGTTGGTCACAGAACAGCATCCTGCTAGAACAGGCTAATTGCATTTCAGTCATTCAACCTCATCTCAGTTATGTTTCCCTAACTTGCACTACTTTATTTCTAGAATTTTTGTTGCCAGAGTAAAGGAGCTGTTCCGAAAGACGTGCCTTTACTTATGAAGTAATTTTAGTAATATTAAAGGTATTAGATATCAAAAACCACTATAAAATGTTCTTGCTAACATAAAAACGCTTCTTAAAATGATAAGTTGATGCTTTAAATATAATTTCATGCTGCATTGACTATACCAATAGACAGACTTTATAATGAACTCATGTGACAAAATACTGGAAAAAAGTTGGTACACTGCAGTGTGAATTTTCCAATCCACACACAGTACAGCATTTCAGACACAGATCCCAGCATCCAGGTACAGCCCAAAACCCTCTGCAGGGAGGTCATGTTCTCCAACAAAGACTGCTTGCAGATTTGCACCTTCAACCACATACTTCCTTTTCAAAACTTAACCATGGATGATCACTTTTCACTAATCAATTAATTTTGCTTTTGCAAATATGTTACCTAGTATGCTGTTGGTTCTGTCTTGAGTTCATACAGTTACTTTGGCCTTCGGCACTTTTTTTAAGCTAGCTAATACAAATGGGAAAGACTGAAAAACTTCCAGGTGCCCAAGTACTGGAAAAGGACTTTTGGAACTCAATAGCCATCCCCTTTCCTCAATTACAGCAAAGCATTCAAATAAAGATTTTCACAAATCAAGTAGCATGTTTTAACATTAATTCTTTTTTTTTGTTTGTTTTGTTTTTTTAATCGTAGGGGTTGGAAGGGACCTCGAGAGATCATCGGGTCCAACCCCCCTGCCAAAGCAGACTCCCTATCTCATATTACACAGATAGGCATCCAGATGGGTCTTGAATATCTCCAGAGAAGGAGACTCCACCACCTCCCTGGGCAGCCTGTCCCAGGGCTCTGTCGCCCTCACTGTGAAAAAGTTCTTCCGCATGTTGGTGCAGAACTTGACAAATTCATAAGAAACGTTACCTGCACATATATTTCTACAGTAACCTTCAATTGCCATCACTCCTAGAGACACATACTATTATAAAGTAACATTTCAAACCAGTTTTGCAGGACCTGAAAGTTCCTTGAGACCTTCCTGCATTCTAAAACACTGAAGTTATCTTTGTTCAGAGGCTTCCTAACGAAACTAATTAGTGACTTCTCCCGTACATGACCTAGCCTTCATAACACTAACTGTATATGCTGCAACCTATCACATTTTCCTCAACTACCAAAAAGCTTCCAGAAGTCTATGTTGGGAAAATCTTGAGACAGTCAAAACACAGCATAAGGTCTTTCCTTAATGCCCCTGCTTTTCTTTTGAGCTATTTCACAGGATGACAAAAGGTTAAGTTGTCCCATCCTCCTGCTTTTTTGTTCTTTCACCGTGCATATCTGAGAGGAGTTGGGTCCACCTTTTCTATGAGATATTAGATAGGAAAAAGACCACAAATATATCTTTCCTTTTCAGGGTGAACAAAAGAGGTGCATTTGCCTCTCTAAAGACCAAGGGACCAAATTATATATTTTAAAAATATTTTTAAAATTATATATATAAAAAAATATTTTTAGACTTTTTAGGATCAAAGAACTTTTTTAAGATAGAGCATAACCAAACATAATTTCTTAGCATTCTGTGTGTTGCTATTCCCTCTTATTAAAATAAATATTACAAGTACACCTGCAAGGTGACAGGGATAAAAACATGAAACATTCTCATTACCTGAGTTCATCCTAAGAAGAGCTGTTGGTGATGTTCAAGTCAGAGAACTCATAGTGACACTGCCTGCACCACTGATCACAACCCTGCTCCCTTGCACATGTGTGTTTGTGAGCGTGTGCGTCACGGGGGTGGGGGGGGAGAGAAAAAAACTACATGGAAGAACATTTTCGCAATAATGTGCAGTTGCTTAAATTACTGAGATTACCACCTGAAGTATTTCAACATCATTAGAAAAGTATTAGAACATGATCAGTAAAGCCATTCCTTCACGTGGGAGTAAGTTCAGATGTAGTTTATATATCAAAATACCTCTAGCATGAGTGTCATTATTTATATACTTATTATAACCTTTGTATTAAATCACCAAGAGGTGCTGAAACAGAAAGACAAGCATTAGCTGATCACATGCATACAAAAACATTACAGGTAAAATAGGTAAGTGAAATGTGAGATAAAATCATTTTAAAATGGGCATGATCTTCATGGAAAGACAGCTAATAGACAAAAAGCAGAGCCAGTTACTACCAGACTACTTCTATTTAGGGAGTCAGTATAGGTTAATACAGCTGGACTGCCTTTTTACAGTATTCCTTCTTCAAACAGAAGTGTGTGAAAACAATTTTCATAGCTTTGACTGCAAACAGGTCAAAGTTATATTTTGTGACCATTCACTTATCCAATTTCCTAGCAGCCATGGCTCTTGTCACTAAAGAATCTATGTTGTCTAGCTGATAATATTTTAAAGATATTTTTTTCCTAACAGCTGTTTCACCTTTATTCTTATTTAGACTAAAAAAAAACCCTCACAATTTTTTGCCTTCAGATCTCTTGATACTCAAATAATTCAACTTCTCCCTCCTATAGTCTGCACAGGTTATTGTATGACTTTATGAAGACAAATCTCTTTCATTCAGGTTTTCTCTCAGCATACATCCAAAACAGCCTATGACTGTCAGCATCAGCACTGCAGTCAGGTTTACAACTTGCGTTCAGTCGTTTCCCTTGTCCCACTGCAAATAACAACTGATGTTTGCCACAGAAGTGGGGGAGAACAGCTTTTCTGCAGAAGACTTATAAAAATGCAAAGTCTTTTAATTCTGATGTGCTTTGGGATTGAACTTAATCAACAGCAGCAGTTAGGCAGTGAGAGCAAAGGGATAACAAGGAACACAAAAAACCCTGCTCTCCAACATCTATCTAATTTGCAGCCTACAATAAGCTACAGAATTGACTATATGACAGCTATTTCCATTGAAATTGAGTCCCTATTGGTTTGAGTCTCAGTTTGGGAGGAAAACATAATGTATACAGCATAGCTCTAGTGATCAGCTGTGGTATAGCTGAATCACATCACACTTGAAAATGCTTTGTGAAGTCCAGCAAAAAGCCCAGCTGTCTCTCGAGCACAGTCTAAGAAAGCAACTACAGTGTGGTTCAACGCTCATAAAGAACTGAGAACTAAGGTGCTAAAAAGCCTCAACAAATTTAGAGACATTACTCTGGAGTCACAGCAGCAAATATGTTCAATCATTCACAAGAGCCCTAGCCCATTGTTCGGGGGAAAAACAAAAGAGAACTGAGAGACAACTCAGTGGGAATGTACCCAAGTATGTACAAGGAGGGATTTCATTGAGGGTTACAGTTCTGTCAAATCACTGTAAATGAAAAAGACCAAAACAACATGGAATTTCAGTGAACATTTCATACTTTTCACATAGAACTCTTATGAAAACCAAAATAGTGTTTCAGTTATTAGATTTTTTTGTAAATCACAAAGGCAAAGTCCTGTACATATAGTAAGTACAGTATCTGGAATGAAACATGGTGTCCATTCTACTTGGATTTCTATCAGAACACAGTATCCAGGTGAGAATCGAGATAGGCTAAGACAAACCTGTCTCTGCAATACTTTAATAGTTTCTGCCAAACCTGAATAATTTTTTTTTTTTTTAAAGGGAAAAAAACCCCACCAACAACTTTGTAACACCTCTTTGAAGATGAACGGTATTTAGGAAGATTTCAAAGCTTAACAGAATCACAAGGCCGGTGATAGTCATGCTAGCTAGCCTTACAGTAATGCAGAGGTTTGCTAGATCATAGCCAGACAGGTTTATTACTATTATTAAAAAAAAAAAAAAAAGTAATTTTAAAATTCTTATAATCCCAAGTATTTTTTTAAACTTTCCATCCCCAAGCTCTACAAGAAGTCTTCTTTTTGCTGAATGCTCTACAACCTTGCCAATAAAAAGAAGACTCCAAGCTATGAGAGCACAGTCTATCTAATCAGAAACTGAAAACCCACAAAAAACTGAATTTCCTAGTTGACTGAGCTGATGAAAGCCAGAAACGGGAAAAGAGCCTTAAAAATTGTATCCTACAACTTCTACTTGATTGGACCATGCTGTATCCTAAACATTACCATTACCACTTAAGTCTGCATTACAAAATTAAAACTAAATGTTCACAGGGGCATGAGACTGCCACAGAACTTCAGAATAAGTATTTTGCAAGCTTACCTGAGCTTTTACCTTTATTTTTCAAAAGCATCTTTGGAAGATGCTTTCAGATATAGCATTAAACAGTGGGAAGTATCTGTTTATGCTATATTAAAAAAACCCAGTGCATTTCTTGGATTAGGATTTTTTTTTTAATCTATTTTGATTAATTATTTCCTGTGAACAGTATTCAATACAACTACGTGCAAGATTACTGCAAAGCAACATTACACATTCGGGTTCAAAGATCCAACTTGCAGACCTTCAATTCACAGCATTTCAGGGTTGTTTTTTTTCTAAATGATGTCAGAGAAATTAGTTTCAATTACATCTTTCATTTACTTAACTGTACAGTATTATATAGCCCCACTGAAGATTTGAAACTGGTTACTGTTCTAACAGCAACTGTTAACCCATCAGCTGTCAAATACTTTATCATCGAGAATAGTGAAGTTTTACCTCATTTAAGTTATGCTTTTCCTAAGTTTACTAGGTGAAAATGGAAATGAGACATGTAAAGCCTCTAATTAAATTGCTTATAAAGGCAAGCAAAGCAGTGTTCATGCTTTTTAGAAACAACTGCAAGTTAGAAAATTTCTATCCTAAATCTTAAACAAGGATATAAGCATATTTACTTCAAGTATTTGTCTTGTGGGAGTATGACATTATTTTTCTCATAGTGTAGTGAGAATTAACTCTTCTAAGAACCTAGATTGGGAAAAAATTAATTTAATACATTATTCCTACACTTCTACTTTCATTAAAACATACAGCCACATTTGCCTCTAGTTGGTATGCTCATGATTCAGCTGGCAGAGTTGTGCTGACACACAACACAAAACTAACATGAACATGAACACAAACCTATCAAGTCTGGTAAACAAAGAGAGCGTAGACTTTATAACCTTGATTTTTTTTCTGCCATTATCCCTTTTTAGAGCAACCACGTTTATCATTTTCATGGATTGCATGATTTTAAACGCAGCCAGGTTCTGCATGGGTACACAAACAGAATTTATCAGTCTGTTCAAAACATCTGTTTAGGAAGGGGTTTGTTTGGTATTTTTTTTTCTCTCCGTAACTTCCTCCATGGGTTTTTTTGTTGACTATCAGCATTCACTGAAGGAAAAACTTGCAGCTTAAACAAATACAATACAAAAGAACAACATTATGAAAATTCTGTAGCAGTAGCTAACAGATGATTCTGCAAAACATTTAACATCAAGCTTTACTAGGGAAGATTATTAACTTTTGAAGTATCAAAGGCACTTGTTATCTTCTTGTAATGGTTTTCTTCCCTACCACGGGAAATGCTAACTTTCCACACTTTGTTCTTAAGGTCTCTAAGCGGTTTAAGTGCATCACATGTCCAATGTTTCTGTTAGTTTGCAGTTTGCTTTCCCTCTCTGCACTCAGGGATCACATTCATGGGATTTGATTCATGTCAGTGCCAGACGCCTTGCACATAGATTTAATGGCACGTGCATTAAGCAAGAGTGTAGGAATCAATAACTCAGCACGTTCCAAATTGCAATTGATGTTTACTGAAGGCTTCTGCCATTAACTAAACCTTGCAGAGCTAAGCATTTATAATAATTTTACAGATTGCTGACCTGAGGAATGAGGTTCACTACTGTGGCATTAGAAGTATACATGGCAAATACAACCAAAGGGTCATTTTCAGCATTGGGCAGATTTTGATCATTTGTTGGTCAAGTGGAAAGAAAAAGAAATTGTCATATAAATCAAATAATCACTGTCACTGTGGAAATGAACAAAAACATCCACCAATGTTTGTGCTAAATAAGGCTACGCTTTTATTAATTGATACATTTCAACGTTGTATGATCCCTGGATCACTGTAAATATACCTGTCAATACTGAAAACAAACCACAGCTGCCATTGAGTTGTACCCCCTGTGACATTGTGCCAGCTATTCAATAAATTATACGTACATTTTGGCAAGTATTTTGGCTAAAATTTAGCACTGTCAGAACCAGAAAACTGTGTGACTTGCTTTTGTCTTGCATTCATACATATAGCCCTTAAAGTGTGACTATTACTATGTACACACTGTTAAATGATCTGTCCATTTAATCCTCAGTAATAACTTGTTATTACAGTTACAAATACTAACTAGTCCAAGCAATACAGTTAGAAAATTAAAGTTTCTGTAAGCTTCATGAGAATCCATGTCTGGAGAGATGAAAGGACCTAAGCTGGCAAGAGCCTTCAGCATGAGCTTCAAGCTCAAAGTCAGCCAGATGGGCAGCTGGCAGACAGTTGTACTGTGCCTTCAGCCCAGCCACACTGTGCAACACTGTCAGCCCAGGTAACACTTAGGAGCCCAGAAGGATGTTTAGGGACTATGTGGGAAGATGGGGCATGGAGAATTACAGAACAAAGAACTTCAATAAAAGCCTGAGGAGACATACACAGAACATGATTTAGCGATACTGCTTGTGAAAAAGCTTCAGTTACTACACCAGGCTCTCAGATGCACTGCAAAGACTTTTTCTTAGGCAATTATTTATGTGAGCATGGACCAAAAAGCACTTTTATCCGTCATGAACATGCTCTCAGGGAAGCCATAGCATGGGTTTTCCCAGTAATTCACACTGGAAACATTACAGTTGATACCTTTTCACTGTGACTTTAGGTTCATCCTGCATGCTCTCCACTCTTACCCACTCACCTCAATTAAGATACTGAAAATTAAATACAAAGCACATCACATTTAATTCAATAAGACAAAACCAACACACTGTAGAATCATAGAATCATCAAGCTTGGAATGTAAACCTCCCCTGGAGCAACTTGAGACCATTTCCTCTTGTCCTGTCACTAGTCACTAGGGAGATGAGACCAATACCTGCCTCACTACTACCTCCTTTCAGGTACCTGTAGAGAGTGATATGCATTAATAGTAATAATAATGTAATAATAATAAATAATAATGTAATTAATATGCATTATCATAATATTCCAAATACTTCTGCACATCTATTCAAGGCTCATGAGTAATGTTGAGCAGGTTTGTACTTCTTTGTCAAAGCAGAATAGTTTTGATCAGACAACAAAATTTGCTTTAACTTTTAAAATTCCAAAGCAATCCATATCAGCCATCATATTTTTGATAATGCTTGACAGACTACAAGTCAGTAACATCCCAGCAAAAGATGGGAAAAAAGCATATCAATCTCCTCTTTTTTCAAACATTTCTTTCAATTCAGAAACTTTCCCAGTGATGGGAGTTTGACTGCATGAAAGCTGTGTGACATGAATTCAACAGCAAATCACTGGGATACTGGAAATTACTCAAGCATTTGTAGCACTGACATTTTGATTTCTGCTGATGAAAGTAATGAAACGTAGCAAAATATTTTCATCGCCATTCAGAGGTTGTGCTTTTCCAAGCACCTGCACAGGATACTAACAATTCTTATACTGTACAGGGAAAGTAAGCATTATATTCTAGGTTTTGGTATGATGCATATGCACAAAGAAACTGAAATGCTGTTTTCTTCTTACTATTTCTGCAAGCATTACAGAATCTTCAGAAAAGAGTATTAGAAAAAGATCTTTCTTCTCCCTTTTAAAATTAAAATTTCTCACCATTTAAGGAAACATTGACTAGACCTCTATTTCCCCCTGACATACATCATAAGAAAAACATGTTGCTATGGTCACCATATGACAATGGAACCAAAAAGACAATTTACAAACATGGCCATAAGCAGCTGTCACACATAAAACCATAGATATTATGTTATACAGGTCTGAAGTGGCTCTCTGATGCTACCTTACAGAGTTTTTCAGACAAAAGAAGAATAAATTCTAGTCTTGCCTCAGAAAACAAGAAGTGAAAAACAGATGAAGGTAAACTTATGGCACTTGAGAAACACTAATAGTTTATACCAGAATTCAATCTACTGAATAAACCCTCTTTATTGGCTCATAAACAGCCTCTTTTTCACTATTGTTGATAATATTGTTTTGCTAAATTTTTTTACGTGTTCTAATGCTGCCCCAGTGATGTCTTAGTTCATAATGTGTGTCCAATATCAAAAGAGGATTTGTTTGTAAATGCTGCCTTTAAATAAGCCAGCATTGCCTAGGAAGGCACCTAATTTCTCAAAACATGCTACACGTTATAGTATCTTGTAAAGATACAGGAGAACTGAATCCTGCCAGTCAAAGATCTGAGACTCCCTCTGATCTGTAAGTGCAAACCAATAAGGAGAGCTTTGGAAAGGAAAAAAAAAAAACACCTCACTAGGCATGCTAAAAGATGCACTGAATGGCTGAAGTAAAAGATGGAGGTGTAAAAGTACAAACACTGTAAAATTCGATTGGACAAGTGAGCAGCAGAGTTCCTTTTTTCGGCTTACAAATAAACATGTAACAAGCAGTTCAGGAGCTCCCTTGAGCTACAAAGTGATGGACTGGGAGAGCATTGAGGAAAATATCATATGCTTTCATGTACCAATTTTCTGTAAGTGGCTGTTTGTGGCCACCACTGGAGACAGACAGCTGAATGGCTGAACAAACCCTTGCACTGATCCAGTATGGTTTTCCTTATTTTGCATTCTAAGGTCTAAACCAAATCCATTCTGCAATACCAGCCTTCCAAGCACCCATTTTACAGTGTTTCAACAGACAAGAAAAGTGGTTGCCTCTATTTTAATTTTGGTGATTCCTTGTCTCTTAAGAGGGAAAAGATACTTTGTGTAGATTTTTCTTCCTTTAATTAACCTTGTAGTGCTAGGAGCTAAATAAAAAAGTAAGCAAAAACTAGCAAATTGCACATCCTAGGGTGAACTTTGCAGCCAACTAATGTAAGCTCCAAGACAATAATCATCTCTGTGATTACATTTCAGTGATGTTTGCCAGGTGGTCTAACAGCAGTATATATTCTCAAACTGGGTATTATAAAAATAGACTATTACATAGCATTACTAACTTTGCAAAATAAGCTGTATCTACATATTTTTGTATATAAACCCAAACCTGACTTTACCTTTAGAATCCCAGTTAAAATCAGGAATAAAGATATAGGAAAAAACCAAACATGAATAATGTTGCAGATAAGGGTGTAGTTTATATGATTAGGTGGTAGAATGCAGCTAGAAGGGGAAAAGGCTATACTTCACTAACCAAAATTAATGGGCAAAATACAGTGGAAGGTATTAAGTCAATGAAGTCATGTTAAAAAAAAAAATCTGTTAAAATTACAACTACTACTACTAATCATAATGACAACAAATTGTTCACTGGATGGTTTGATCTTGAGTTACAGATATTTAGTGACCACACATTACCCAGAGGCTAAGTACTATAAGTACAATAATAATCTGTTTAATCTAAAACAATCCAAACAAGTTATTTTAACCTACAACTCTTTGCACTCAACTGGGAGCCAGAAGGCAGCTCCTAATCAATTTTCAAAATTTCAAACTGAACCAAAGTTATAAAACATGCTAAAGAAATGGGTGTTTTATTAACATGGAAACACATTACAGGACCCTGTAAAGGCACATCCAAAAGCCAGTGGCAAAAACCATTAAGAATTTACTTCTGAGACCCTGCAGGTGAGACCCTGTGCCTTGACACTATACTGCTGCTACTTTGTTCTGTTTTCTCCAGAAACTCCCCACAGTATCCACTGTTAACAAGCTATCCAGGGATTTAGGAACCACCATAATACAAATAGTGCCTACAGTCATTAAGTATAAACCGTACAAAAGCTCAACCCATTTTTGTTTGTTGATTATTTAATAAAATCAAATAAGGTAAAAATTTGATTTTGCTCTATTTATTAAATGGTCATTGCAGAATCTTATTTATTTATTTATCAAGACATCAATCTATTTTGTTTCCCAGTTTCCTATACATTTTCTTGAAACTGACTCAACAGACCAACAACTCAGAACACCACTGAACTCTTAAAGTCAAGTGGATGTGGAAAAAACAGTTTAAATTGCTGCGTATCTGTTAACCACAAAAGGCCTGAGAGTTTTTCATCTTTGAGCATTCATGGCATGTTATTCCATTCACGACAACAAGAAGCCTCTTTCCTCTGAATTCAACAATACATTTACTGTAGGCTGTCACACATCTATTTCCAAATTGCATAAAACATGAAAAACAAAAGCAGAAAAAACAGAATAACTTGAACAAATGTGGCATTAAAGTGTAGATATGATCAGAAATGGTGGATGTATACTGTCTTTTATTGAAAAAGTAGCTGAGCTTTTAATGATTTCCACATAATTTCTCAAGTAGGTCATCTTAAAAATTCAAGTTACAGTAGCTTGATGTTCAAGAAATTCTGCAGACAAGATTGACTTGTTATTCACAAGCACTGCTGTGTCAAAAGAATGGCAAGCTTCTTGAAAAGTGACACAGTGTTCAACATTTGTAGGAAGAAATGCTCAATTTATTCTGTATACACTGACTTTTCTAGCATCACTTAGAGATAGTATTTGCTTTCCTAACAGAATTTGCACACAAGTGAAATTGAAGAAAGACAGCGACTATTTTTTGAAGTGCCAAAACTTCACCCAACCTGTGAAAGACTTAATTGTCTTTGGCAGCCTAAGTCTCCATTCTACCACAGGGACAATATAGACATTACAAACAGATGAATTTTCCTCATTTGTGTTCTTTGGAGTGTATTTAATTTCTTCTAGTCTTAGCTTGGTCTCTTGAGGCACTACAGAGCTCTTCTATGGCATCTGATCCTATATATTCAGTTCAGCACCATTCATCTGTAAGGTTTAACCTGTAGCTCAGATCACTATGTTCCATTAGTTGTCTGTTTTATTTATTTACCTGTCCTGATGGTGACTGGTAGAAGGAAACTGCGCCATGCAGAGATCTAAGTCAAATCACAACACACACCACATAGGGAACAGGTAATATTAAGAGATCAATGGTTTGCAGTAGATATCAAAACAGGGTTTTAAGAGGACTACATCCAGAAGACCATCTTTAGCCCAACAGCTCATCTCCCTGAGGCTCGGGTGGTAACACTGAAGCTTTGCTTGCTTAGACTGGCGTAGTATGTGTAATACTGAAGTAGCTTAAGATAGTGATCCAATAGTGCAGTCTCTTCCACAGATATGAAACAGAGCATTCACAGGGCAAAGGAAAAAACTCAAAACACAACCACCAAAAAACCATAATTGCTGTGCAACTTCTTTATGATTGGGATAGTTAAGAATAGAACACAAATACTACAGAGCTAAACTGACGAAATTCTCAGATCTGTTTAGCTGAGTTCATATCTTCTTGTCCCTTTTCATCTGCACTAGATTTGAGTGTCCCTTACATTCCTTTCTTTTCATTCATGTTTTCTCCTAATACACCTATTCCTTCCTTACTTGTACCTTTCCCTGGTCCTTTCTTTCCCTGCCACAGAATGACTAACAATCCTTGTTCTTTCTCTGCCAGTGAGAGATTTTGGTCTTCCCTTTAGACTTCAGTTTCCAACACCTGCAACCCTTAGATCCTTGGTTTCTCTACATTACAACTTCAGTTTCAGTGATAGTGACAACTGGCTCTAAAGCACCAGGGCTGGCACCCTTTTTAGAGTTCTTACTGAAGAAGCAAAGGTACCACAGAGTGAAAAAAACCAGAACCCAATTAATCTCAAAAGTTATCTTTGAACTGATATCTTATAGACTTGGAACTTCCCAATACATGAAAACACAAACACATAGCATCTTTGTTACCCTATTTACCGTGTTCGTTTTTTTTTTAACTTCACAGTGAAGTAGGCACCCATTTCGTCCATGATAGAATAGCTCACAGACTACATACATACATGTCTTTAAATGATTTATTAAGTGAGCTCTAGACATTTAAATCAAGGTCAGGAATACTCCAGGGGGCAGGGTAATGCCCCTCACTTTCTGATCCATCTTCCAACCACAGCTTCAAAATGGATATTTGTTTCTTCATCTGCAATCAACAGTGAAGGTGCAGTGAAGTCTGTTTCTATAGCTGGGACACCATGCAATCATCTAGAATAAAGAACCTCCCAGTCACATGAACAGCAGAATAGTATGGTGTCCACCATGCTGCACGTCTCTAGTCTTCACCCTACTTTTGTACACTTTCCCTGCTTCCAGAACTCCTCCGTGTTCAGCAAAGCAGTCTGCGCAGCTCAGACTTTGTAGGAAAGCTGAGCAGAATGGGATGTTAGATATGGCTAGTGCTACTTGTCAGTACCAACTTCTCAGAAGAGAAAATAAGCATTAACTTGCTGTCCCTACAGCTGGCACATTTAAAATAGTGGGTTTTCAGAAGCAGGAAAGAATGTTATTTGTAAAATGGAGTCCTCTATGGGTAATGTCCTAGGAGCCAGTTGGTACTGATTTCTATAAACTTAGCTTCTATGGCTAGAAAAAAAAAATACAGCTCTATGCTGCATGCTGGCCTTACATTCTCCAGAGTGGTGGGACAGAAAAAGACTAAATTTGTTATAAACTTTTGCTCACAAAATATATAAATATATATGCCCATTTACATAGGTAAAAAAGATAATCTCTCTGATGATGGGCGACACATGATACCTTCCATTAATGGAAGCCATGCACCATTATACCTTCCTGTTCTTGACATTATACAACTTACAGAGAAAAACACTCCTGAAGTTCCAGTCCAAATCACTTGTAGCTACAAAGACACCATTAGAGAATCCACTTGCATTTGTATTATATTTTGCACAATTCTGGAAAATTTAATTTGCAGTGGTCCAACAAAATTTGAGGAATGTTATACAAATATAACATCAGCATGACAACAGTCTCAATAAAGTTATGGTCGGTAGAGTGTAAGCATCTGTTTTGCCCTCTAGGAAAAGCCCAAAGATTTTAAATTTAATTTAACACATATTTTAAGTAATACATTCTCAGGGAAAAAAAAAAAAGAAAAAGAAAAAAACCCACAACTACCCCTCAACCCTCTCCAAATCGCATTGGCTGTGATGCTATCTTTCCAGGGAAATCTTTAAATTGGACATAATGAGATCTCCAAGGTCAAAAGGGAGAGAGGGAGTTGTGCTGTATTGTACTTCTCTCACAGAACCTTTCCTCTTATATTTTAATTCCTTTTGTAGTTCAAAAAGGTAGTCACCAGAAATTCAATGTTCTATACCAATGATTCTTACCAAATTGCCTTGCAGTACAGGTCACATAGTTCATACACTCCCCTGTTATATTTGCTCTTGTGTTTCAGCTGACTGCTTTACACAGATGGTTTCTTTATCCAGCTCTGAATTTCTATTCCCTACAGTTACTGAGTGGTAGTATCAGGATACTACCCTGCAAAGAACAATAATTCTGATTTCCCCAAGTGTACTGTATCATTGCAATCTGCCAGGTTAGCATATCCAGCTAATCACTTCATTCTCCATCTAAAAAGGAAGTTTCAAAATGATACATACCCTTTAGACTTCTTTTGCAAATGTGAACCATAAGTGCAACATCATGTTTTAGTCTCAACCACAAGTGACACAATACTTGACTGCAATATCAAATTGAAAAACATTTGTTGAAAAATCTGGAGAAAAACGTTAACATCTTCGGGCATGCTTGAACAAATATTTTTATTTATGCAATTCAGGTTGTCACTAAATTAGTTGTCTAGACCTTGTAATCTGTGAAACTCTTTCATACAAATGTGGTAGTAGGAACATGTTCCTTAAAATGCTTTGGCACCTGTGGGAAATCAAGTGCAGTCAGACACTATTCACACAAAGTACTGCAGTGAGTCAGGTTCCAAGGAAGATGTGAAATTAGAAAAAAAAAAAGAGGTTCATCTATAGTGTAGTAAACTATCAGAAGATTTGTTTTGTATGTGATAGACAGAATTTTTAGTATTAAAGATCATGGCTTTTGAAATCCAGGTTTGGTTTTGATTTTTTAATTGAACACCACCATTGTCCTGGTTAAGGCTGAGACAGAGTTAGTTTTCTATCTAGCTGGTGGAGTGCTGTGTTTTGGATTTAGGACAAGAACAATGCTGATGTTTTTAGTTGTTGCCAAGTAGTCAAGGACTTTTCAGCTTCTCACACTGCCCTGCTAACAAGGTGGCAGGGGACACCTAGGAAGTTGGGAGGGGACACAGCCAGGATAGGTAACCAAAACTGATCAGACATACCCCATACAATCTGATGTTATATTCCATTTTTAACTGAGGGATGAGATGGGGTGTACCTGGGGTCTTGCATGGCATGGACTTCAGGTGGCACGCAATTGTCTTGTTCATCACTTGGTTTGTGTA
>VZTU01008359.1:0-11756 GCA_013400835.1 Zapornia atra | reverse complement strand
CAACATAATATACTAATGCAGGTGGGCAAGTTAATTAATATATGTTCCAAAACATAACTCAATAGAACTACTTTTATAGAGAGTGCTGTTTGGGACATATAAGGACCATTATTAATCAAAGAAGGTATATTGATTCACAGACAGAGAAAAGAAAATACAAATGAGACAGACTGTACTTTACAGGCAAGACCCTCTGTACAGGAGAGGCTCAGTACTATCTTACAGATGGCCCTTGCCTTTTCCACAGGGGAGAGTGTCTGCATCCATAACAAAAGAATGGGTATTATTCACAGGAATAAAAGTTCTTTAACAAGACTGACTGGGTTAAGAAGATACATCCCTCCCCTCTCACCTTTAGACTTTTCCTTTGTTTACATCTTAGGTCACTTTTTTTTCTTTTTCTTTCTTTTTCTTTTTTTTTTTGGTGAAGGTTTTCTATATCTAATGGCACCATTTGCCTGAAAAGTACCTAACAATGGGAAACAAGCATATTGAGAAAGTCCCTCACTTTGGAAATCCTTGTTTTAAATCCATAGTCTAACAATTTACTCTGGAGAAAAAAAAATGTTTTCAGTGACTGACCAGGAAACCCATTGTAAGTACTTAAAAGACTGTAGAAAGAAAAGGATACTGCATAAGAGTGCACGATATCCATAAATTAGATAGATGCAATTGACTTTGAGTTATAATATACTGTAACAAAACTAAATAACCCCTAGTGTCACATAATTGCTTTTGCTGAATATAGAGATGCTATCTCAGCTATACTTCTGATAAGTCCCCTTCGTAGACAAAACAGAGCAAGGGTACAAATCAATGACATTTTGCTACTTTTGAACTGGAACTCACCAAGACTGTAGGAGAGGAAGGGAACTCTCCAGTCAAAGCTTTGGAAAAATAACTGAAATTAGGCTTAGGAAAAATGAAGTAAGAAAAACCTAGACATGGGGACTTTCAGAGCTTCAACTTTTCTATAATGCTACATAAATTTAGTGAGATTGGATTTTGTAATCCAGGAAACAGACTGGATTTTACAATCCAAGAAACAGATTTTTTTTTTTTACTGTCTTCAAAAAATCTGTTTAAAAAGTGGGAGAAAAAAGTTAATAGAATATCTAAGTTTTGAGTCAAGTCCAACCATCTACCATCATATCAACTAAAGCATGTCCTGGAGTGCCACATCTACACATTTCTTTAATGGCTTCACCACCACTCTGGGCAGCATGTTCCAATGCCTGACCACGCTTTCAGGGAAGAAACTTTTCCTAATACCCAATCTAAATGTTCCCTGGTGCAACTTGAGACCATTTCCTCTCATCCTACTGCTAGTTACTTGGGAGAAAGGACGAAATCCCACCTCACTGCAACCTCTTTTCAGGTAGTTGTAGAGAGCGATAATACTATGTGATAGTAGACGTAATGCAGCTTTGGTTACTAGATGATCACTTAAAATAAAACTTTTCATATAAAAATGTAAATGAAAGACAAAAGTGCCTAGTTGTTTCAAAGACATTAGATATCAGAGGACTCTATAGCTATTAATTTTCTTCATACAAATGGTAAGGAAGGAGATGGTACTAGTACTGTTGTTTATTTCCTGATTGGTTTGAATTAGTATTTTCATTAGAGTCGAGACACGTGTTTTCTTACCGACAGTGCTACCAGCAACACCAAAGGTGTTGATTGTTACCATATTGATCATAGCTGTTTTCCATCTCTGTGTTGGTTCCTGTGCAATTCATAATACCTTTCATACTTCTGGTAATACAAGATGATCCCCTTGGCAAATCCTTACCTTAAAATGCTCAAGGCTATAGTCCGACTGGTTGGTCTGAATGCTGTGAAGCTACACATGTTCACTCCTATACAAAGCTATCAATTGCAGATCACAGATTAAATTCTTTAAAATAATTTGCAGTTCAAAGCTGCAGTGTCCTGATGTGATCTTGCAGTTTTTAATAATGCCCTGTGATCTCATTTCTAACAAGAAATCTTACATTTTGCTCCTTGAGTAGTTTTTCCTAACTCTTGTCTCACAAATGTGCAATTTAAGCAAATAATTAATTTGTCCTCTGAGGTTGCTCAACATTGGCTTATTTACAGGGGCGGATGAATTGCTCAAACAGCAAAAATGCAGTGTGCTCTAAAATATAGACTGGCTTAGGCTGGTCAGCAAATTAGGCAGAAAAGCTGGCTTATTCCAAACAATAACATGAGTATCCATAGTCCATGGATGATGATAATACCTTGTTCACTTTGGAACAAGAACTGTGAGACCATAAAGCAAAGGACATCAGTAGTGTGTCTGGAAACAAGCTTAAGTGTGTGAGTATGACTTACTGCTACCACAGCCTAGTGGTCAACTTTAGTACCTGTAAGAAGGATGGAGCAAGTCTTCTCAATCCCACTCTTTTCTAGGATGCTAGGATCTGTTCAACACCCCAGGGCCTTCACTCTCATGATCTTGACTGAACCAAGCCAAAAAGTATGCCCTGCATAATATTACTCCCACCCCCAGGACCAACATAAGTAATACTTAAAATGTGGGACTTGCATTCCTCCCTTTTTCCCTTTCCCACTCTTAATTGCTTCTCTCCTGTTGTTTAATAAGAGCCCTGCTCTGACAGATCCTCGTGCTCTGCAGCACCACTGCAAGTTGCTGGCCAGAAAGATGAAAAGCAATCCTTTAAGCAGCCTGACACTGAAAGGGACTTGACAAGTCTTTGAGCAGCTTGGTTTGCATGTTGTGCTGGTCTTTCACCCACAGCACTGCTGCCAGTGGGACCCTGAAAGACAAGACTTGGCTATTTATGCTGTCAGGGCTTAAGGTATTACCACCCTAATTGCTCATCCTGTGTCCTTACCAGAGGTTACTTCCCACGCAGCAGGGATGGTTGAAGAAACACATATATGTATCTTAGCTGGGTCTCTTAGCTTAAATCAATGACAAAAGTCGGTCAGAGCTGGAACAACAGGACTGTGATCAGGGGAGGGGTGACGATGTAAGTCAGATGAGAGCACACATTTTTTTCTGCCTGAACCAGGGGAGAAAACCAAGGGGGAAAACACATCTGATTACCACAGAAAATGGTATAGCTAATCTGAGACAGCCAGCTGGAAAAGTCACCTTTTTTCTTCACATCACAGGTGATTTTCCTGTTCTGTTTTCAAGGATGCAGTTCCCATCAGTCAACTTTTTCCTTTTTACCCAAAAGCCTAGTTATTTTTATTTTAATACTGTATAAAAATCAGACAAATGGTTGGTCTGGTTTTCAATATTAAATTTGTTTACACCTCAAAGAAAGGAAAACAAGAACATTGTTAAAGAGAAATGCCTGATGAAAACTTTGCATTGGAAGACTAATTTTTTTTTCCTCGTCATTTTTTCCTGTTTTTACTAGAAGGTTAAAATACTTTAGTAGTGGTTGTTCGCTGTGAAACTGCAGAAATTCAGGTCTCAACATTCAATTATGCAAGCCTGAACTATAATGGAGTACAGCAACAAATACCATGGTACAACTTTCACACTTATGTCCATGTCGAGTATGTTTCAAAACTTCGTACGTTTCACAGCAAATGTCTATTAGCTTCACAGTTAGTAATATAACTCTGATCATCCCATTTCCACAGAAAATGAGTCACACAGTGAGTTAACAACAAAAATGCAAGTAATCTGGAATGCAAGAAATTAATAGGAGAGGAAGGCATTTAAGCTTATAGCATAGCTTTTTGTAGCCAAGAATAGATGTTTTCTTGTAAAAAAAATTACTCCTAGAAAAGTATTTCCTTGTTTCTTATTAGGAGATAAATCAAAGTTTTCTATGATAGAAAGGTCTCTTTCCCAAATATTCTTTTTTTTGTAATTGCTACTCAAAAGGCTCTTGTTTGGCCCTTTCAGACATCATGTTTCAAGGCACACTCCTTCAAGGAGGGATGTGGAGTGTTATGCAACTTGTCAGCTCACTTACTTTGGTGGGGGGAATCTATGATGTACTACTTGTGTGGTTACTGGCCAACAGAGACCAGTCAGGTATCACAGAGCAGCATCCTCCTAGCCTGGTCTGCCTAAACTCTTTAAAATTTTTTCAATAGGATCTTGCCAATTTAGAACAATAACAAACTTTTAACTAGCTCATAGAAACAGCTAATTAGCACATTCTGCAACACACTATTTTAATAGGAAACCAAGGGAAGGGGTTGAGCAGGGATTTCTGTACAGATTACACAAGTCTGAAAATGCAGGTAATGATATGATTGTGCTGAATCTTCCTCCCATGAATAATCAGGTTTTCTCATTCTGAAAGAGGACATTATAATATCTCTATTACATTTAAGCATCATTGATGGGTGGAAAGATCATGACTGTCGTGTTGATTGNTGCATAAATTTCAATAGATTCCTTTGTATAGTACTCAATATGTAAGTTTTCTGCCTTGGCCATAGATCAGTAGCCCAGAAATAGAAAAGAAAGGAAGGGAGAATGTGTTAATGTCAAAATTTTTTGTAGGATTATGACAATATAAATGTAAGTAATGCGGTCATAAAATCAATGATGGGCAGAACATTAGAGTAATTAGGAGCCCATCAAAAGTGTGATGTTTGAACATAAAGGACTGATTTTTCTTGATGGAGTTTAAGTAGAAATATTTTTAATTTCTCTTTGAGGCCTGAAAAATATGCCCTGCAAACTTGAACACCAAGAGTTATTTTACCATGAAGGACTAAAATGTCTACTCCTAGGTATTTTTGCTCCTTTCCAAAATGCTTCCACTCACTTTTCCCTCTCATGAATCCATGGGACACACTTTAATGAATTTGGGGCTCTGTGGCATGATTTTTGTTCAGCCAAGATAGTGGAACTGGATGCGTACAGTGGCCACTTGCATGGAATGTAGCAAATGTTAATCTGAAGTAAAACACCTCCAAGCTTTCATCATCTCCTCATTTTTCAGCAGGAGGGTGCTATGGTACATGACAGTGGGTGAGGCTCTACAAGGGATTTAACAGCAGTGCTTTCTATCCCTTTCATATACTTTTAAATATGTATTCTTGGCTTCTTCTGGTCTGTAAGATAACAGCTTGTAAAGAGAATATTCACTTGAGATAAAATGTTTGTTTATTGAAGCACATAATAATTTCAGTATACATAAGCTTTAAATAATGTGTAGCTTCATTGGAAGTCTTCTGTAGAATTAGAATGTCTTTATTATTTTTTATTAAAATGTTTGATTTGATGCTTCTTGTACAGAAAAAATAGATAATGAATACAAATGAAATAATCTGCTGGATGTGATAATCACTTTATATTACTTCCTCTGACTTGGTTTTGATTCTGTTATCAATGCATATTGAACTCCCCTTTGGATATGATTGCAGTCTTACATCAGTTTCATGCCTTTTTCAGACTCAGGGATATTACTATTCCACTGGAATAAGCAGGACTATAATCAGGTTTTCCATCTTTTTGTGCAGTGCAACTGTCATAAAGGATTTGTTTTCTTTGTAGCTGGTAATTTTCTTCCTTGGTCAATATGCAGTGTGATTGGTGCCTTTACACTCTGTTCCTCTTGGTAGATCTCTGTCGATTATGCTACATTTACATGACAAAACCATAATTTTCTATTAAAATGGGTAATAAAATCAGGCAAAATGAACCAAAGGCTGCATTGTAATGCTTGCCAATATGGCTATAGTTAATGTTCTTAGAAGTTACATGTTAAAATCAGTGCTGAACTTTAAAGACTCTTCGAAGTGGAATAGTAGATATTAAAGCTACTTCTGCAATAAAGGAGAAAACATTTCAAATGCTGGTAAGCAGAAAGAAATTTTAATAATCTACTATCCTACGAGGAAAATTATAAGAATTGCAGAGACTGACCAGGTAAATCAACAAAACTAACAAATAGGTTAAAATGATTGGAGAGTGATTATAGAAGTATGTAGCATATGGATTTAAATTTCCCTGGCTGCTATAGAAAACATGCTGTACTTTATACCTATAAACATTTCTAATATAGAGCTAGATTGAGAGCTTTGATCTGAAGGTAGGAGATTAAGTTTTCTTGACCCACAAATGCACCAATACGTCGAATTTACAGGAAGGATTGCTGGAGAGATTTAAGAGATTTATTCAGATTTAGAAATGGAATAGCTACTTAATACAAAAAGTATTTGTAAAGTGAACACGTGTCCCTATTTCTCAGTAGTACTGTCAGATATTAAGATGAACTATGAAAGAAATTAAGAGACCAATTCAAAATCACGCAGGTTGGCATTTTTTCATCTAGATCTATTAACATTATTGCCTTCCCCATTTTCATTTCTAGTAACCTGAATTTAGGCTGAAATTTTGTTATCATCTTACAGTACTTACAATAGACCAAGGCATTGAAGAAGAGACAAAAGCTGCACGTGAAAGAACAAGATCCCTAGTGCCACCTCACCTGCACGCAGGAGGTCTCCTGACCTCCTCCCTTCCACCCAGACCCAGAGCTGTTCTGTTCAAGCCTGTCTCCCTGGCAAGAGGAATCCTTGTCCCAAAGCAGAAGACAGATAGGAAGGTCTGAAACATTTCCTCTCCAGAGATTCCCACAGAACAAAACAATCTGGGTTTTTCCCAGGGGTGGCATCCATTTACTCAGAGCTTTTTTTATTCCTCCCACACACCCCCGCCCCCACCCCCAAAAATCCTCCAAAGATGGTCACAAAGTTGTGTTATATCCCTAATGTATTGCATTGAACTTCTGTTATTATCTGGGGGGTTTTCTGTCTTGCAGGAATTTTTCTGGAAAAGGCATGCTAAGGACATTTGTTTCACTGTGGGGTTTTTTCCCCTGGATTTCAGAAAAAGTTTTCAAATGCCATCCAATACTACAGATAAGAGCTGATTCATTTGCTTTAGGCTATCTTGATGTGTCCCCAGGGCCTGCCTGAAGAATGCACAAACTCTGGTCACTTATTTGCTAGAAACATATTCTTTGACAATCTTTACACTGCTGCTCTAATCAACTTTTCCTGGTTTAGTGAAAATGCTTTTAAAAACCCTTATCTTGTTACAGTATGTATACTTAGTTCTAGATGACATTTTCAAGTGTTCCTATTTATTCTTTTAACTGTCCCTCTAGATCCAGATTGTTTATAAGCAAAACCACATTGATTTTCCTTCTCTGTCCATCCTGGTGAGAGATGTAAATTCTCTCCTGAAATACAGAGGCTTTAGAGTCACTTTCCCCCACACATTAAAATTAAAGTAAACAAATCCTTCTGAGCAGTTTTTAGTGTGCAAGTGCTATTTACTGCAAACTAAGCTTGCTAAAACTGTCGAATTACTTGGCACTCTGTGTCTTTCTGTGCACTTTTTGTATTTCTCATTATTTTTTGAAAATATTTTTAAACAAAATCCTTTGGGAGTCTTTTGCCTTCCACTGTCTGAAAGTCAAGACTGTACATTTATTTCTGCTGGCACTTTCTCTATTGTCCTACTCGGATAGTGCCCTGAACACTAAATAAATCTTATTTTGATAGGGGATTTGAGATTTTCAGAAAACATTCTCGGTCCAGGGAGGGCTTTAAATAAAACAATTAGAGGAATGGAGAGAAAGAGTTGCTAAACAGAGAAGTTTTTATTCCAGGCTTATAAAAGTCTTTTTCTTCCCTCGTTTCCCTAAGGGATGGCTAACAGATAAAAGAAGTGAATCAAACAGCAGCCAGCTTGCAGGTTTGCTTTTCATCCTCATGCAGATGGGCAAGTCTGCAGGCATTTTGAAGCAATCCTGAGGGACATATGCCAGGACTCCCATCTTTAGTAAAAGCTCATTCCACTTCTGCACAACTTTGCATCCCTGAGAGAATGCTGGGGTATTTCTGCAGCAAGTGTCTGTCTGCTCTCCTAACTGGCTATAGGTTACCAATTTCAGCCCTGACAGCAGAGTAATGTCATTTCTGTGACTTCGCCTTTTAACAAATCCTTTGCAAAGTCTACTCTTCTGGATTTAAAGCCCGGAAGACACACTTTTCCTCTTTTTCACCTTTCTCCTAAATGCTGAGCGATCCCTGAGAGACAAAACCATAAATTGTTTCTTTAACGCTTCATAAAGGCTAGTGACTGGGAATAGTGAAAGTGCCTTTTCCCAGCACGAAGCACGTAACCTTTGGATGGGAATTATGGAGAGGTGGCCATGTACTGGCTCAGGCCACAGGCTATCAGCTGCCAGGGACCTGCCTTGTGCTCCCTCATTCCTAGTTCTAAAAATCTTTCATTTTAGAATGCAATATTCATGAGTTATGCCCTTATTCTGCTCCCAGTAAAGTTCGGGACAGCTTTATAATTGATTTAATACAAGCAGAATGAGGTTCTGAATGTTATCAATTGTAAATTCTGTTAGGCAGATGAATAGTTTTACGATGCATGAATTATCCATCCAAATACACATTGGTTCCTCAGAACAGTCTTAATCCATTAAGTCACGTTGAGTTACAAAGTTAATATAATAAGGTTCACCTCACCTGAATTCTGAATTCACCCTACACTCTAATCATGAGAAATGGAAGAAAACATGCAGGATAGAAGTTTGACTTTGTGTAGATCCATTAACCTCCCTGAAAATTTAATTTGAACTGTTTAGTGCTTATGTACATAACCTCCCTCTGTTCCTTCTGTGCTATACTGCTTTCTCATTTTCCAAAGCTTTACCCAAATTGCCTTCACATGAGTAGCTGGAGGGTAAACTTGTAATGATTTTCGTCTTAGAATCCTAGCCTTTAAAGCAAATCACAACAGTTACATCACTCGTCTGTCTCTTGAGTTAATGAAATGGAAGAATATACTGAAGAAATTTCCAGCAGTAGTGACTGTGGCATAGTTGCAGCCCAGCAGTTAGACATCTCCATAGGGTTCAGGATCCTCAATGTTTACCAACACATCACACCCTAGTCTTTGAGGTAAGTAGTATTCAGCAGGTACTCAGATAGGAGTACTCAGATCTTCTCTTTTGTAAGTGGGGAGCACCTACAGCTAGACTCCCCAGATGAAGCAATGGCAACAGACGCTTGTATTATGCCCTTTCATGATTCTCCATAGTCCTCTAGATCTCCCTGCAAAGTCCTCTGGCTGGTCCAGCTGCTCAATGTCAGATCTCTGTTTATACAAAGATTTAAGAACTGAATCCTGAAAGATTCACATAACTTGAAAGAAGCTGCCTGGCCTGAATGGTCTTAAGGTCCATGCAGTCCTGCTGATAAATAACAAGTACTGCTAAGTGTGGTAAAAGACAGCAGCTTCCAGTTGACTCAACAAACTAGAAAGAAAAAAGCTACGTCAGCTCTTTCATTAGAGACCCAAGGCTGGATTCAGCTACCAGTGAGTAACGCACTGCAGGCATGAAAGCTGGCACAAAACTGATGCACCTCTTTAGGAAAAGGAGTGTATTTCTTTCACAAGCCAGTGCGGTGGGAACAGGCACCCTCTTTTTGCTGCCAGTGAGACTGTTCAGTAGCCAAGCTTCACATGGACTAGTTACAAGCTCAGCCTCCTGTAAGCTTCTGCTGCTTTCAAGGTAGCAGCAGCTCAGTGAGAGTGAAGTGAGCCTCGTCTAGGTTTGTAAGGAGCAGAGAAGCTCCTGGGCAGCCTTGCCCTTCTAGCCCTGGGCTGTGCTTTGCAGTCTTCTCTCCTTCCAGGGCAGCAAGCAGATGTCACCCCCAGTGTATTTCAAAAACCACCTGGAATTCTTTACAGAGGAATTCCCTGCAGAAGTTTCATTCTTCACTGGACTATTAATTGTGATAGCTCATTGGTCATGTCTGGAACCTCTAGATAGACTTATTTTCATTACCTTTGTGTAATTCAGTGGCAGCTCCTCTGAAATCAGAGATGTTCCCTTTCTACAGGACCAAAATAATGAAAGTTAGCATCTGTTTCCTTAAGTACCCCTGCAACAAAAGTGTCCACACTAATAAAGAAGAACTCTTTTATCTGTAAGATGGACTGAGCCTTTTTAATTCAGCATCTGATTTTTTCCCAGGGAGAACTTTACAAATGTTTCAGGATGAAATCTTTCCTATAAATACAAAAATTGCCAAGTTAGGGGATGTGCCTCAGGATTCTGATTTAGCCTACTGGTTGTCAATGTCACAGTGCTGCTAGAAGTTCCTCCATCAATAAACACATAAAAAAAAAAATTGCAGTTCTGTCTGGAAAAGACATTTGATAAATTTTAACACCAGCTGACATGGTACATTATAGATGTTGAATACATAGCTTCTCAAGTAATATGCAACCTTTGCGTTCAGGTTTGCTCTTGCAATCTGAGCGTTTCTATGACAAACAAGCAAAAATCCAAACCAATCTGGTAACAGTGCAGAAGATGCACTTCTTAATTATTATTTAACTTGCTCTCTTGATCTCACTGAAATGCTAATATAAAATTAGCATTTCACTCTCTATTATAGTTTAATTAACATGGACACTGGAGTATCCACACATTTCCACTAGATTAGTCTCTTCATCACCTCTCCATAGCCAGGTCCTAAGAGAAGAGAGGACCTCTCAATACAATATTCCAAACATGCTGACTCTGGAGAACTGCCTTCAGGCTAGGTACCAGAACCAAAGCAGGTTTCCTGCTCCAAGCGCACTGCAGCTGCTGCATGTACTCCAACCTGTTCAAAGGAACTTTTTTAACAAGGTAGGGGTGGGGAAAAAGGAGATTTTTTTTAACTATCATTCTGGTATCTTCAGAAGAGAGCTCTCAAGACAATGCTAAATAAATACATAAACTACCAGTAAATGTTTTGATCTCAAGCAGCTTGCAAACTGTGTAGCTAAGGCTGAGTATTGGAGGAAAGGTGTACAGTGGGGAAAACAGAGCAGCAGATCACCAGTCTTGCTTTTTTTTTTTTGGTCCCCAAACAGACTTCTGAGGATACACAAATGCCTGACCATAGAGCTGACTTTTTATCAGCTCTTGGTTTGCTGATGTCTGAGTGGAGTAAGAAGAAGGGAAGGCTGCTGCTTGCTTTCTCAGCTTTTCCCCTCCTCTGTAAGCACTGTTTCCTTCATTGGAAGTTGCCTGGAGGGCACATCTGAACAACTGGTAGCCCACCAGCAGAGAAAAATAAAGAAAATTTATTTGCGAATAGAAAGGAGAAACATGCTGTGGTGGTTTAGCCCTGGCTGGAGGCCAGACCCCCACCAAAGTCAGTCTATCACCCCCCTTTTCAGTTGGACAGGGGAGAAAATATATATTGAGAGGCTTAGGAGTCAAGATAAGTACAGGAAGAGATCATCCCATAATCAACATCATAGGCAAAACAGACTCAACATGAAGTGAAGGAAAGAAAACTAATTTATTATACTGCACTACACATACACAGAGTAAGATAATGAGAAGTGCGGCCAGATCTTAAAGCACCTCCTCCCACCCCTCCCTTCTTAGCAGACTTTAGTCATGTTTTTGCTCCCTTCTTCCCCCACATTGTGGCACAGGAAGGGGCAGAGACTGGGGAAATGGGGTTCTCAGTCATTTCTTCACAAGCTGTTTTCTTTTTCCAGATCTTAAAACACCTCTACCCCCCCCCCCACTCCCTTCTTAGCAGACTTCACTTTAGTCATGATTTCACTCCCTTCTTCCTCCCCATTGCATCACAGGGAGGNCAGGGAGGGGCAGGGACTGGGAAAATGGGGGCTTTGGTCAGTTTCTTGTAAGTTGGTTTCCTTCTTGGCCAGCGCAGGGGGGGCATTCATTCCATTCCCTCCCCCT